>CAJNSZ010002477.1:0-15380 GCA_905329745.1 Rotaria sp. Silwood2
TAGACATGTCTTTATGGATTTAAAGCTTGTACATATCTCTATTACTACTAAAACAATCACCCCGTTTGGTCAAGCCCTAATGGAGATATTCAATTTTTTTTGGGTAACATGACTTTTGGGCTACCCTGTATATAGGAGGAACTTATCAAGGGAAGATCACAAAATCAGAACAGAAATCGAAGCCATATCTTCCGATAACCGCTGGACTGTTTTACCTATAACCCATTTGATTTTCTCATGAACCTTGCATAAGACTATGTAGCAACCGAACCCTTGTTCACGATCATAAAAGAATTACGAACAGGACAGTAGAGTTACTATTTCATTCTATCGGTTCGTAAATCAAGAAACATAAGTTTATGACGCAGCGAGGCCATTGTGTGAACCGTAATTCTATTTAAGAGCCATTCCACGTCAGCAACCACCGACACTACACAATTGATGATCGTCAATGTGCTGATAGGCACACCAACCATATCTGATATCCCTCCTATGTGATATCACTGTTACATGATACCACGCTTTTGGATCCCTATTATTCTCTCTGGATGAATGCGCCTCGCTCTCTTCTATCATATATAAAAAAGGAAAGAAGAGAATAAGAATCAGTCAGCTACCAGTTAGTTAGTTAGTGTGTATGTGTGAACAAGACGAGTCTTGTGTAAACGAGAGTAGTGATTGTGTGTGAAGTAGTCTTAGTGTTGAAATAAAGATCAATTCAACAACTAACGGAGCTATACATTGATCAACGTATATCAAGGAACAAGCAAGCAATGATCAAGTACCCAGGAGGATCATTCCGGCTGTCTGAAAGCCATCGGAAACGGTCTTAAACGGCTATAAAACGGCCATCATTTTTCATATTATTCTCTTCCTTCTCCGAGCTGACGGATAACGGCACTGTTTTTAGACGTTTTATATCGCTTTCATGCTGTTTCAGGCCGCTTACAGAACCGTTTTCTTCCAACTGGACAAAGCACATTGTTGCTACCCGTTAGGTCCTGTAAATATCGATCACTTGTTGAAATTTATATGAAATCCAGTTGAGAGGAGAAACATGGGATGGATCCCTAATGTGCTAAAGAATTAAATTTCATTGTTTCGAACGAATAACGATATGTAGCTACAATGTAGCTGAAGACAGGATGAGGTAGTTTAACGGTAGAACATCTAACCTGTTATTGAAAGATGCAAGTTAGATTCCTTTCTTGATTGTAAAATCTTTTGCTTTCTCTTTCAATTTTTAAAATTCTAAATTCACCCACCCTCACCCTCACTCTCACCCTTCTCGGTGATTGATTGATTAAATTGGTACGATATTCACCGATTATTAATCGGAAGCAGCATTTGAAATAGTTAATACGACAGGCAGACGCATGAACATGTTTTGCGATAGATCGTTACTTTGAGAAAAGAAAACAATATCCGTGAAAGTCAACATCTATTTAATCATTTTGTTTATGACACAACATTAAAAGCCAGTCTTTCAAGTGATGTCTGCGACTATAGTAACCATCGGTTGAATATGTCTTCGACGGTACAGTGCAATATATCGCCCGAGTTTAACTGCAAGTGGAACAACGAGTTTAAGTGCAACAGTCAACCCACCAGAAAGACCCATAATAGTTGTGAAAATATACACGTAATCGAATCGCGTTGTGACGGAATAAGTACAGTAACGAGGAGCGCAGGCTATATAGTAATACTCATAAGTGACATTTATTTTCCATTTATCGATCATAATGGCATTAACTAGAGACTGAACGGTGACATTAGGTAATGAGAGCATAGAATCAAGAGGATGAAAAATCATCTCCGATGTAGAATCATTTGGTTTGATCTGGTCGATACATGTCATAATATAAAGACATTCGAGGGTGGCTTGTAGAAGAGCTTCGATTGGATAACACCCGACTCGAAATCCGGGAACAATCCATCCATCGATAATTGCCAATGATGAACATGTCGAACTAGTGTCACAGAAACAGGTAACGTTTCCATATGAACGCGGCACTACGTTGATTTTTACATTCTAAAAAAAAGGAGCGTTGCAGAATCCTTCGAAAACGTTCTGTAGATTTCGAAAAATGTCCAAATGTGTCCAAATTCTCAAAAAAAAAGGATAAAAATTCTACAGAACCTTGTGAAGATTCTGCGTTTTACCCACTCGCAGAGCCATCTCTTACAGAACCTTTTTTAGGTTCTGTACAGCAAAAAAAAAATTCTGCGAGAAAATACGAAACCTTACGGGTTCTGTACAACACCTTGAGGGTTTTGTACAAAACCATTAGGGTTTCGTACTAACGGTTGATGATTTTGTACAGAACCCTCAAGGTGTTGTACAAAATCCTTAAGGTTTCGGATTTTCTCGCAGAACTTTTTTTTGCTGTACAGAACCTTAAAAAAGATTCTGTAGAATTTTTTATCCTTTTTTTGAGAATTTGGACACATTTGGAGACTTTTAGAAATCTACAGAACCTTTTCGAAGGATTCTGCAAAACTCTTTTTTTTTCAGAGCAGAAAATACCCAAACGTCTTCTGTGAAATCGTCATAATACCAATTGGACAATGTCGATGAGATAAGTCTGTTGTCCTTCACTGTATCTTTAACATGATCGAACATAATGATAAATGCTTCAGTTGTTGACAATTGAAATTGTGTGACTAACGAATTTAGTTGGGAATTGATAGTTTCAATAGATTCGGCTTGTTCAGTAATAAATGTATTTGACATGAATACAAATAGTGCGTCAGCCACTGTTTCTTGAGCAATCGCACATAAAGAAGCGAGTGCTCGGAATTGTGGTACAATAAATTTTCGAAAGTCATCGTAGGAATAATTGTAATTGAACAAAAAGTCAGAAAAAAGTTTAACCCATGCAGAATTTGAGATGACAAAGTCACTTGAACATATTTGATGAAAATGCGGAGAGATCTGAAAGAAGTGATTGTATGGGATAGTAATTTTCTGGCAAGGGCACTCTAGCGTAGAAAAATAGCGTGGATTCGAAGAAAGTTTCTCGAAAGTTGCTTTAGATGGGTTATTCACTGTGAAAACTCGGGTTTGAAAGATGCTTGCTGAGTAGATTGACGCAATGATAATGCAAACACCGAGCAAAACCAAGTAGAGTCGAGTAGTAATGAGTTCTATTTGACGACGTTTATTATCATTCCACGATAGTTTAGTTTCAAAGAGATTAAGCTGCAGTGCACATCCCTTGAGCCAATACGCAAGATGACGTACAAGATCAAGGAACTTAGGCCGGACTGAAAGAAGAAGAGAAAGTACTATGGAATAGTTCAACTACATGAACAGTAGAATCACAAAGAACCAATAATGTAAGATAGACAAAATGCAAAAGTTGACAGAAAATATTTTCACTTTATTTATACACAAGTTGATCGTACGGAATGCGATAAGGCTTCCTCAGTTCAATGCATAGAGTAAAAATTTCAAAGGTGTCCGTGTAAGATCATTTTTCAGGCTCTGTTTTTTATCACTAAAGTGTTCTGACTAGCGAAACTCAGAAAATGATTCCGAATAATAAGATTGACAATTTCCTGAGAAATCAAAATAAAATTTTTCACCAGAACTTGCTTCATGAGGAAGAATGTTTTCTCTGCTTTTGATTTTCTAACCAAGATCACCTGTTCAAATAGACAATCTTACTAAAATTCACTGTGACTTGCCTGCAGTATTCCTATTTTGGGTTCGAGATTGTATTAGATTGTGTACTCTTCTAACAATAGCTTTTACAACCACTTTAAGAATGACAACGAGTCCGCCGAATATGCCGAAAATTGTTGAGAATATATAGAACAGGCCACCACGCGTTGAGAATGTGTATGAACACTGTAGGGGTTTACATTGATTGTAGTAGTGTCTGTACTCGATATTCACATTCCACTGATCGATCATAAGATCATTTATAACAGTTTCCATTAAACTATATGGCGAAAATTGACTGAGATGCAACGAGAGAATCGGTGTGTCGAATGATGGTGTTTCATATGTACTCAGCGTCTCGATCATAATGTTCAAGCACGATTCATTAGAAAAACATTCGACGGACGATAGACGAACAGAATCAAGAGAAGAACATCCGATAAAGAAATTTGGCATTGCACCAACGGTTACTGGCCAACTATAGAAATTTCTATATAAATACATCTGATCTACACAGTTCTCGTCGAATCCACATGTACAATTGTTTTTGACATTTGGTTGTGTGTACAATCGAACGAGATGGATATCATTTTCTGTCCACTGTGCAGCATCGAACCTGAAATACAGGTATTCATCAAGAATTCACATAACAGAGAGATATTGAAAATTTGAATCTGTATATTTCGAATCGATAACGAATACCAAAAACCTTCTCAGTCTGAGCTTTTTAAGGTAATCGCCCAGGTTAAAGAGCCTCACTCGCAAACGATGGTGCACGGTAATTTACGGAGAATAACGACGCCCGTTTTCGATAGTCGTTAAGGGTACTTGTACAGAGTCCTTAACGGTTCCTTACGAGCATAGTTTTTTATCCATCATTATTTTTCGGCGATCGTAATCGACGTCCGCTTACAATCACTGTGGTTTCCCTGATGCACAGTCTGTCACTCGACGCTATAGAGATGCAAGCAAATTCACCCTTTCGTTATTCAAAATAGCTTCATTTTCCCTATTGAAAAAATTCATATACGTGTTTCAACGTAAAATTTTAAACATCTATCAAGCGTGCTCATTAGGGAGATATAAAATGTGAATATTTTCTCATAGTAGTCCAACGATTACACGTCGGTTTTGAAACACGAAATTGGACCCATGCATCCGACGCGACGAGACAGAATTATACAATTGTATAGAATTGTTTAGGTAATTTTAATAAGTAATGTTGCACATTTGGGGAGACGCCTTTTCTCTTATTCATCTCTAAGTTGACATCACAATTTGTAGTTCAAATATGACGCTATTTATCAAAAATTATTTGAGTCAATTAGAATGTTGTCAACATGGTCTAGCAGTGTTTGACATTTTTTCCGTTACTTTTGCACCATATATTAATATTTTCAAGAGACTTCTACGTCGTGTTGAGTCTTACTAAAGAGCGAATCACCTTGGAAATTAGTTAGGATTCTTAAAAAAAAGAATGAATTTTTGATCAAATAAGAGATATTTACATGACATTGCCGCCATCTGGAATGAGAATGCTTTGTGTTTGCAAACTAATGATAGCAAAACTACGTTTAAAATCTGATATTGTACTCGTTTGAAATAGATTGACAGTAGCATCTGCACTAACTGATAAATATTTCATCGGCAATGCTTCATCAGAATAGAATATGGAGTGATTGAGAACGTGCCACGCATTGATAACAGTCGTGTTAGCCAGAGCACATAAGGTGGCCAGGGTATTGAAGAAGCTGGGTGAATTTCTACGAAAATCATCTTCCGCACTGGGGTATCTCATAGCTTGTATGTCTGTTATATATTGAATCCATTCATTGGACACCAACCAGCTCGTACAAACTGGATGAAACATATGTGATATTGAAATGAACGAACCATACGGAATCGTGATCTCACTGCATGGGCAATGAAGTGTGCTAGGATATTTGTCGTACAACATGCTAAAAGTTGCTTCTGATGGACTCTGAACAGTTGCACTTTGCATTCGAAGGCTAATTGAAGTGTAGAAAACAATGATAGCAATTGAAAGAGCTAGACATATGAGATAGACACGAGTCATAATTCTTTCAGTAGCCAATTCATAAGGATTCTTGCATGTGTCAGCGGTTTCAAAGAGATTCATTTCAACTATCAAAGTCTTCATCCATCGCCATAGTGTTCGAACACGTTCTGACATAGGACGTCCTAAAAATGAAAGTATTTCATATCTGTATTCGGCACATTGAGCTTACTCCTTGTGGGTTCATGTGGGCCGATAAATCGGTTGTAGCACCAATTAACGATATTGAATACACAAAACCGTAGAACGATACTAAGGCCACCAAAAAGGCCAGAAAGTGTCGTCACAACAAAAAGGGCACTGCCAGTGTGAATGAAAGTGTATGTGCATAAGATGGGCTCACATTTTGTATAATAGTTAGAGAACGAAGTAAATGTGAACCAATTATCGATAAATAATGCCTTCACAAGTGTTTCAATGGTTGTATTAGGCGGAAATTCTGTTTCATTGCTTTTGAGCACATACATATTACTCATATTGATATTTGGAAAAAGGGTGACCATGGTCTGTACACATATCGGATCAAATAGACATTCAAGCGTTGATTGAAACAGACCTTCAATTGGATAGCATGCTACACGGAATCCAATTGGGTTCCTATAAGAAACGTGTTACAATAAGTAAAAGATGCTTTTTCGGTACAATCGTTGTAAAACTTGTAAAATAATCAATTCAATGAAAATGTCTGATTAACTTTGCGGCTACTATTCCATTCTTATTACCTATAACTAGCATGCTAATAATACCGGGTATTTTTTGAATCATTTCTGTACAGTCGGAATGAAAATTTCGTTCGACTCAAGGCTCGTCGTGCGATGAGATGGAACGAAAAAATCATTCCACAGGACCAATGATCTGAAACCGTCCCATTCCATGGGATGATTTCCTAAAATGTGTTGTTCGATGTGGAATAGGATGTTCTATGGGATGATGGGATATCCCCATGGAATGACCCATTTGATAAATACTATTATAAAGTACACACTACATATTCATTTTTCGATCCGAATGTGTCTATTTAACCTAATCTGGTTTTGCTGTGTAGTTCAAACCCTAATTATAGTTAAATTTAAAGAAAAACAGATTTATTTTATGCAATTTCTCCTAGATTTATTTTCCGTTCAATCCTACGCTGAGCCATGGTTTTCTGAGAAACTACCATCGACTAAGGGTTCCCCTCCCCTCCTCTTTTTCACCATAGCTGATTCTCAGCGAGGGAACAACCGATCGAGCTGAAATTTCCACCATGCTGGGGCGTTTCGTCTTTTTTGAACAAAAAAGAAGAAGTTGATAGTTTTGAAAAAGCTCAACATAAGCTCTGAGATCGCCTCGAAGGTAACCCCAAAAAAATCTTCAGCCTAATCGGATAAAGTTAGTGGGAACTGTAACTTGACCCGGTGGTTGAGCAGGACCTCTGAAAATATTTCTTGGTTATGAAAAAATCTTTATGCCTAAGTTTCAAAGGTCTCTTGATAGTTCTATTGTTACTGTAATTTAAGACCTGACAAAAGGAGAATTTAAAAAGTTATAACGTTGAATCTGGAATCATTTCATGAGATTCATGAGAATCATCGAAGATCTATGTCAATATATGAGCTGTATCAGATGCTCGCAATCAAAGATCTGTTTTTCCCTTTAGGAACCTTCTATTACTAAACAAAAGTCTCACATTCATCCCACTCTCACCGTTACGCTCAAATGCCAATCAAACTGACACATGACCTGAACTTGAACCTTGGAATTTCGAAAGTTATTGGAAGATGAAGTGACTTTATAGGTTCAGTAAGGTGATGATTAGAGGGCACCATAGCTTTGTATCGAAGAAAGCAAGCTTCAGTTCATCTCTAACACTTGATAGAATAACAAGGGTGGGAGAATTTTGTTTAGTAGTGTAACTATGAGTAATTGCTTCCGTACAGATTTTTCTGTAAGAATTCTTTCTCTCTTCGAAATCTAAACATACATTACGTTATCGGCATCGAAGTATATTGCTTCAGTGGAACAGGTGGACGTATAAACACAATTGCATGATGTGTTTTCGCTCACCTGAATAATGCTCGGTGGAAACTGCGCGCCCCGCGATATACCTGTATCTCGGTACGTATAATAGTGTATTGTATTCGGTGTATTAAATGCTGTTTCCAATTGATAGCTATGAAACGTTTTTCGTATAAAATCATTATGCTGGCTTATAACATTAGCCCTTGAGTTCAGTGCAAAGGAAAATTCTCCTTGACTTTGAATATTTAGTGACGTCGGTGACAGAATATACTTTGTAATAAGGATTTTTGAGGAGAAATCATCGATTGTACTCTGAGCTGATCTTCTAGCAATTGAACAGAATGTGCCGAGCAGTTGAAAGTAATTACTGGCTATTATACGAAAATCGATCGATTGAAAATCGTTCATATTTGAAATGAATAATTCATTTACCCATGCATCGGAGATAAACCAGCTGGCGCACAAGGGATGGAACTGGATTGAAACGTTGATTAGATCCTGGTACTGGATAGCTGTGTTTTTGCATGCACATGACAAAGAATTTTGATGTTTTTCATATAATGCTCGGTAAGTTGTTTCCGATGGCTTCTTTATGGTGATTGTTTGAGTTACAGTCATAAAAGAACCATATGTAATGAGATTGATGATGACAAGCGTTAGTAATAATATGTAAATTCGAGTCGATACGATTGCGATGCGTAACTGAAAAGCATCGAGACGAGATTCTACCATTTCAAAAAGATTCAAAGTACGCGCTTGCGTCTTAATCCATCGAACCACGGTGATGATTTGCATGACTCTTTGCTATAAAAGTATCAGCTCAATTATTTTATTGTATACCAAAGGTTTTGGTTTAAATCTACAAAACGTTAGCTTAACCAAATGAGAAAAAACTCTGGGGTATTATTATTCACCGGTGTCTCGTCAATGAGATTGACAGGTAGTTACTTGAAAAGTTTTGTACAAAGTTCAAACAATGACTGTTAGTATATAATGGTCATTAAATCATCAAGACCTTCTTCAGCGTAATTCACCAATAATGCTGTCTGACCAATGTAATGCAACTTCTACAATGGACAGCAATGCGAGAGGTTTTACTAGGGGTCGATCAGCTCAGTTTACGAACTTCGTTCAAATGAGCTGAATAACTACTTGAGCAGCTCTTTTGAGCGAACTGAACTGTTTTTAACAGTTCATTCCAAATGAACTGAGTCGTTCGAACGGATCGAACTATTTAAACAGCGCTTCTCAAATGAAGTGAACTGATTTAACAGTTCCTTTGAACGCACTGAACTTTCCAAACAGTTCTTTTCGAATGAACTGAACTTAAAGTTAAACTAGCTACTATTCCATAATGGTACTCAAAAACAACCATTTGGGCTACCCCTATGTCCGCAAGTCCTACTATTGGGGATACCGTTGGGTCCTCAAATGCTGCTATAGCGGAGTACACTTATCCTAACCAGTGCAAGCGTTGTGCGGTACACTTGGCACGACTAGTGCAAGTATTGCGCAGTAGCGTGGGCACAACCTATGCAAATTTTGCGCCTAACCGTTATGCTCTCCTGTTCAATTGCCAATAATGTGGGTATCCTTGACTCAACCATTGAAAAAGTTGCATCGCACCTTTGACCCAACTCATGCAAATGTCGCGCGGTAGCTTGGGCACAACCTATACAAATTTTGCACCTAATCGTTACGCCCTAAGGACTTATGGGTACTTCCTAGGATAGTCCATGAGAACTTATGTGTACCTCTATTGGATAGCCCACGGGAACTTATGAGAATCCCCCTAGGATAGTTCCTGAGAACTTATGAGTATCCCTATAGGTAGCTCATGGGAACTTTTGGCTACCACAGAGAGTTCGTCATTTTCAGTTCTCTGAGCTGATCTGAACTGTGCGAACAGTTTAAGTCAGTTCAGGAGAACTGTTCGAGAGGAATTCCGGCAAAGTGAACTAAACTGTCCAAACAGCTCAGCTTAGTTCGAAACTTTTTCCAAACTGTTGTATCCCTATTTTTTACACTAAATATAGCTACATCCTCTCATTCTCCATATTTCTATGCTATTTGATACTTGTAAAGCATTATCTTAACACTCGGGAAACGAATACACGATTTTGGTCCTCAATTGACTTGAGAGAACTAAGATTAACGTATATACTGACTTGTCGACAGAAATTTCTCTATCTTTTTGAAATATCACTCCGACTGTTGTATTAAATAGTTTTCAATAAATTGTCAAAATATACTAAAAGTGATCCGTCTATGTGTATCTGACTGACCAGCTCGCAGTGTTTTTTTTCCACCCTTTCTCAGGCTTATGTCTGATTGAGCTAAATTTTTATTTTGAAAGGCAAAGTTGCCCGGGCTCTCAACTGTGACTATGAAAAGTGTATGTCAACATTTTTCTCGTGGCCTCTATTCGACAAAATGCTCGATCGAGTAGTGAACTATCTCGTTATTGAACGCAGATACAATCACTAAAGTCATAGTTGACGAATGTTGTTTGTTCAACTGAGAATCAATAGCCACATCAATGGATGTCGACCATCACTGTTCATTATTGATAATAAGTGAACTACAATGAAAGTTTATAAACAGTGAAATGAATGTGCTTTTCTCGTAGTCGATGAAGAACTATAATTTCCATGGTAAAACTAGACTCGACAATTATTCTTGAGAAAAAAAAAGACAAAAGAGAGTTATTAAAATGGCTCATTTTTTTCAACCAATCGTAGAGGTTAGTTACTAGATGTGTATAAGATGCATTACTCAAATGAGCTTTTTTGCGTTTCTTGGTATGTTACACTCGCAGACACTTACACTAATAAATTTGATTTATAATAAGCAGAAACTGTTGATGTAATAAATTAAAAATTCCATGCTGCGTTGATAAACGCTTTTATACGTACTATCCTATAACTCAGTATTCAACAAAACAAGCATTTTTTTATGAGTGAGTATGATGGAAAGAAGAACAGAAAACAGTAGAAGAGAAAAGTAAAAAAAGAGAAAAAAAAGAATATATTGAGAGATAACGCATGAGCAAACCGAGCGAAATGCATAGACGTCATAACATAATTTTTCCAAACACTCTTTTGTTTTATTTCATTCGATTCATCATGAAAAAATGTAGAAATAAAAACTTTTTTAGACTCTGAAACCTTATATTCACGGAGTTATAGGAATTTTAATAGAAGAACCCTTCTAAACGACGAAGAAAATGGAATTTTTCAGTAATTTCGACTTTATGAAGCCAATTCACATCGGACAGATTTGGACAACGTCTCATTTGAAAGAGCGTACAAAACTGCATCGAGCGATAAATTTGACATTTTTTAAGTGTCCGATTTTTTCGAAATTATTTTTACGAGTTTTTAGTATTTCTTTCTTTAATAATCCCTTTAAAACTAACAGAAAATTTTACTAGTGCGTCTTGTATAGCAATTAATTCTGCACAAGATAAAGTGTTTTTCTACCTTTTGATTGGGGTGGATCAGGTGGAAATTCTCAAAAGAAATGTAGTATCATTGATTTTTATTTTTTCTAATTTTCCCAAAAAGGGTGTGGGTATCGGTGTCAGTGTGAGTGTGCATGCGCCTGTGGATAAATAATCTATCCACACCCAGCTACATTCACACCCACACTGACACCCACACCCACACCCTCAAGATTTCCTCGAAACCATTACGTTTACTCTAATTTCAAGCTACTAGCGATTTCCATTCTGTCGTTTAGAGACTCTTAGGGAGTTTCTAGCAGCCATTGCATGAAAGAAACTGCCAAAGTATGGACCACGTGCTCAATGGATTCTGCGGATTTCAATAAAATTTCGTCTATATGTAGACCCAAGTGAGATATGAAAAAGTCTAAAATGTGAGCGTCTAAAACCATTCTCTTCTCGAGATATTGAAATTACATTGGGGACATCCTCAGCTAAGAACTGACTATAACCAATGCAGTATCCACTCAATGTATATCCCACTATTTGTCAACTATGATGTTTTTTACCATGAAGCTTTGAGAATATATATTACCTTTAGTATTCTACAGATTGACGCAATCAAAATCATTCTCCCACTTGTTAGGTAGTATAGTGGTATTTCATAGGTTCTAGATACATGTTCTAGATTGTGATCAGGATTTCTATCGCTTATGAGCGAGTTATGAGCTGCCGCGTTGGAACTAAGTACTACTGCGCTCGAGCTACCGGCAGTACTTTTCAAAACCTTTGTGTTTTGAATTTAACGCAAACAAAAACCTTTTCTGGTGTATATACGAGCTGATTTGGGTGAAAATGGGAACCGTTTCAAGACAAACTGCCTAGTCGTGATCATCATGTTTGGCTCCAATTAAGATATTCTTGTAGAGGGCAAAGTTTTATGAATTTTGATGCAAGCCATTTGAAAGCATATTGTTCCGTTCTCTGGATATTAAAAATTTACCGAAGAGAACTATCGCCAAAAAAGCAGTTTTGCTGACTTTTGTGAGATTCATATCTCACCAGAAAACATCCGTTTGACAAGGAATTTTTACTGTGCATATATATCAAGTTGATGTATCTATCATAAATGAATGAGCTGAAACGAGTGTACTGTTGATGAATTGATCAGTACCACCGGACACACGACAAAGTGATCATTTATCTGTGTTTTGTGCGTATATGTTTATCATGAATGTATCCCGTTAGAGAACTGAAATTTCGTCTATAGAGGGATCTCATTGAGTGCTTACTCTGATAAAAAAAGTCAATTCTTTAGATAGTTCCTATAGCTCAGAAGATCTTTCACAAAATCATAATGTTGGGAGGTTTCGATCTTCCAAGAAATGTAATTTACAGAACTCGGACTCGTATGTTTTCAAAAGTACACACTGAATACTACAAAATTATGCAAGAGTTGGTATAGGATCTTGTAGAATGATTTGCGAAGGCTTGTTGAAATATACCCAAAAAATTACCCTTTTCCATAGAAAAGACACAGGATGTCCTTCAGAAATTAATAGAAAAGTTTCATCGTATCAGATAAATTTTATACAGTAAAAGTCAGCATGTAACGCTCTATTGGCCTCCATCAGAAACCCTTTGTAAATAAACAAAAACATTTTTGAAAAATTCTTGTACCCCTCCAGAGCTTTTTGGAGGAAGACTTTTTAGAAATCTCCGTACTTCCCTCTACGTTTTTTTTTAAATGTTTTTTTCTCATTTTCAAAGGACTTTTTTATAGAAGCTAATAGAGGTTCATGTGCTAATGAACATCGGATAGAAGTTATTTCATGCAATGAAGCTTTTTTATTAACTTCTGAACGACTTCCAGTGTATTTTCTATGAAAAAGTCATTTTTGGACATCTTTCAATAAGGTTTCGTACATCATTTTACAAGATCCCAAATCAATGTCTTAAAAACATGCCTTAGTTCCAAATCCAACGGGAAACATTCTCTTCACGAAATCTAAACTTTTTTGCATATATTTTTGCAAAAACCTCCTTTCTTATGTATCATTCTTATCGAGTATCAAAAATTGAGTAGAAGTATATATTTCAATATATTAACTCTTAATTCACTAGCTTTCAAATCAGAATGCCGTTGTTAAAAGGCCGGTAGATGTGTGAGCTTTGCAGACCAATGTGGTATTTTCATTCACTAAAGATAGCAAATTATGATGACCATAGGTATAAGAATAAATAGGTATGATGGGAAAACGCAGAAAGGAAAAATGTCGAAAGGGAAAAATGCCGAAAATAAAAATATCGAAAACAAAAATAATACAAATGCAGATGGATAGAAATGCTGAAAACGAGAGTATATTGAAGTATAAGTCTCCCTCAACCTCAATTCAATGTTTCATGCTCATTTTCATCTCACATTCTTGTTTTCGACATTTTTATTTTCGATATTTTTCCTTTCTGCCTTTTTCCATACATTCAATAAATAGACTAACCGTTACCACCAAAATATTAGTATGCTATTGAGAAAATCAAATTTTTCTATACGGATGAGAAAAGCATACAAATATAAGCTTGTCATTTGCCATTTTAATCACAAGATACTGATTGTTCCTAAAAATAAATATCATGTTTCAAAGCAGAACGAAAAACTGAGTCGAATGGTGTGACTTTTAAACAAAAATAATTTTTAGTAAAATTTAACCCGTGCTCCTCTCTCCTTCAGATCTTTTTCTCAATAAAAATTGTCCATATCCTACCCAGGCAAAAGTTTTCATAAATTTTGTTTTCTTCTAAATGATGATAAAACTATGTCTTGATAGAAGGAGTTCATTCTTTGATGTTGTAGTGAAGTTAGATAAAAAGATTACACAGATCAGCATAATTAGGAACGAAAAAAAGACTTTTTTACAACTTCATTTTTTTAAACAGAAAAAAAATCGCCGTAAACAAAATTAATCAATATTAAAATATATGTCCGATTATCGAAAAAGTTTGGCCATTTGTGCTATCAAATACCAACCTATTTTCGATAGCGGGTTTTCCACTCAAAATTCATGTCTGCTATACTTTGTGAAACAAAAATGTCCGCATCATTGCAATGAACATTCGTTGTAGTATTAACGATTCCATAGTGCTTTTTAAAGGCTATAAACTCATGGATGTTCGACCATCGACAAAGTTTCGGCACTTGGACTTTCCAATACTAAACTATGTTTGGTAGCACATTTTCCTCTGAAAACTGATGATTACTGTACTTTCTGAAACAAAAATGTCAGGATTATTGAAATGAAATTTCTTTCTGGTATAAACGAATCGATAACGCTTTTCAAAGGCTAAAAAATCATCTATGTCCAAGTATCTAAAAACTTTGGCCACTTCTACCTTCCAATACTAAACTTTTTCTGATAGCTGATTCTCCTCACAAAATTCAGGTTTGCTATACTTTGTGAAACAAAAATGTCGACACTATTGGAATGAACAATCTTTCTGATATTAACGAATTGATAGCGCTTTCAAAGCGTTACAAAATTCTCTATGTCCGGGCATCCAAATATGTGGCTCTTTGTCCTCTCGGATACCAAACTATTTGTGGTAGCTCGTGTCCCTTCCAAAGTTCATGGTAGCCATGGTTTGTAAAAGATAAATGTTCGTTTTATTGGAATGATCATTTTTTCTGGTATTAGCCAATTAATAGAAATTTGAAAAGCTACACATAAAATAATTCGGAAGTCAGATAGGGTTTAGAAGATGCTGAACGGGCAGAAAGACTCTTCATGGACCTGTATTTTTGAGAATATTAACCTTTTCGTCATATTGTCTGATGAAGGTTCATGGGGCGAGTAAGGATGAAATGTTACTGCATCGTTAATCACGGATATGAAAGTGAGAATTCCGGATGTATATTATTTGTATTTCAAACACTGAGATTGATGTTTAGTTTCTTTATTATAGTGTTATTTTTGGTGTGTGAATGTGAGGTATTTTCATTAGTTGTGGGGGATGGGTGGGTGCGTGAGTGTGGTTGTGGGTGTGGGTTCGTGAGTTTGGTTTTGGGTGGGGGTGGGGGTGCGTAAGTGTGGTTGTGGGTGTGGGTGGGTGAGTGTGGTTGTGGGTGCGGGGGTGTGGGTGTGGGTGGGGGGGGGGGTGGGTGAGCGTGGTTGTGGGGGTGGGTGCGCGAGTGTGGT
>CAJNSZ010002478.1:0-15378 GCA_905329745.1 Rotaria sp. Silwood2
CGTGACAGACGGTGTGGGGCGGAGAAAATCACAAACAGTGACACATTGGGCGGCGCGACCAGCAGAGACCGAGACAGACGGTGGGGGTGAAGGCCATCAGAGACCGAGACAGACGGTGGGGATGGAGACCATCAGAGACCGTGACAGACGGTGGGAGGCGGAGACCGTGATAGACGGTAGGGGGCACACACGGCCATGAACAGTGACAGAGGGTGGGGAGTAGAAACTATCACAAAAGGTGTCAGATTGACCGGCGAGACCATCAGAGACCGTGACAGACTGTGTGGGGCGGAGAAAATCACAAGCAGTGACACATTGGGCTGCGAGAGCATCACTGATCGTGGCAGACGGTGAGGAGCAGAAATCATCACAGACCGTGACAGACGGTAGGGGCAGACACGGTGACAGATGGTGGGGCCAGACACGATCACAGACAGTGATAGATTGGGAGTGAGGCCGTGACAGACGGTAGGGAGCAGACACGGTCACGGGCAGTGACAGAGGGTGGGGGCAGAGACCATCACAAACAGTGACAGATTATGGCGCGAGAGCATCGCAGACCGTGGCAGACGATGTGGGGCACAGACCGTCAGAGACAATGACAGGTTTGGGGGCGAAGCCATCACGGACTGTGATAGACAGAAGGTGGTGACCGAGACCATCAGAGATGATCTAAATAGGGCAGGATTAAATTAGAATTAAAATCGATCAGAATAAGATTTTCCTATCGATTAAAATTGATTTTTAATCAATTTTAATCGAAATTATCAATGCAATTATTATGCAACAAAATCGAAATTAAAATCGATTATAATCAGAAATTTTCAATCGATTATAATCGGACGATTATAATCACGATTATAATTGTCCGTCTCTGATTATAATTGATTGATAATTTCTGATTTTAATCGATTTCAATCTTGATTTTGTTGCAGAATAATTGGATTTGTGATTTTGATTATGGCCATAGGATTTTGAAATTTTAATCAATTTTAATCGCTGAAATTTTTCACTGGGAAGGACTGAGCACACTTTTTAATTCAACTTGATTAAGTTAAATGTTCAGCTGTATTGCTTTACATTTGATAATAGGTGTTACCTATTTTTCAATTGATTTCTTGGTAATAATCGCTAAAGTATAAACGAATTACTTTCTATTGAGATCCAGCTTTTTCTGTAGTTAACCTTTATTTTGTGTGATCATTAGTGTTTATGCCATATTTGTGAGATTGGTATCACTTCGGTTCGATTTTTTCCACAAGGCAGCTATTTTACATAAAAATTCGACTTTTATATAGACCTTGACTGAAAGATTTTGGAATCGAAGAATTGCAGTCCGTGATTGATTCCTCAAAATTTGAATTTGAATTTTTATAATTACAAAAACTTCATTTCACTGAAAACATATGTCGACTTTTCCAAAGAACATTTTGTTATTCAAAATGTTTGTGTTCAATAAAAAGCACCGTTTTCGGCTACATAAAACTTTAATAACAGTTTGCCTTGCCTTCATCCAATTTTCTTCAAAAAAAATCTGTTTTTATGGAAAAATTGATCTTGCTTTCCAAAAACTTTTATTTAATGAAAAATTAACTCAAAACTTTCTGAAGCCGACTGCAGATTTCTTTTTTTCGAAAAAACCTTTCCTTAGGAAGATAAATCAAATAAAAAGGAAGAAAGAAATAACTACGACGCTCATGACCATTCATATGATTGTGGGGTGTGGGTGGTGGGTGTGCGTGCGGTTCCTTCCTTTTACTACATTCACGCCCACAGCGACACCCATCCATATTCTCATCCCACATTCAGAGGCTCACACGCACACCCCACACCCTCGTTAGTTGAAACAATTTGAGTCAGTTTGATGGATGATTATACGCAGAATGATTATCGAATGGTTTCACAATATTTAATGATTTTATGGTATTCACATATGTAGAAAATGATTCAGTCCGATGTGTTATGGAGATATGGTACGTCTATAAAGCCCCATTGTTAATCGTCGTCCTCGAACGAATAGCCATGTGAAAGGTTACAAACGACGAATAAAAGCAGAATTTTCTACCCATCCACATATTTATCAGTTTATAGATACATTACGCATGCAACATGAGTACCAACATCATGTTGTTGAAGAAAGTCAGGTTCAACTACGAAGACGTAAGAAAATTGACGATAAAATTGATATGAAACTTGATGTATTGCATGAAGAACACAAAAATAAACAATTAAGCGATGTTCAATTAGCAATACAGTGTGATCGTACTGTTAAGACAAGACTGTTAAAATAGTGACAATAGAAATTTAAACTTCACTATTGTTGATATTGTATTGTAATTTTTTTTTGATAAAGCTCTACGATACAAAAAAACATTACTGCTTGCTTTCTAACCAACCAGGGACGAATCGAGAATAAACCTTTTTTTATACTTTTTTTCAACGGAGAGAGCTGAAATTTTTATCACATATGTATTGAACGAAGATCTTTTATTCCTGCAAGTTTCAGCTCTCTACTTTTAACTAATGGTAGAATCCGTCGACAACATTGAAGTACATGAATTTTCCTATTTGATTTTGCATTATTTCTACTGCGAAAATAAAATGTAAAAAAGGATGTGGATGTGAGTGTTCTCTTTTTCTTGTCTTACACTTACACTCCCACTGACAGACCGACATGGTGACGAAGTGTAGTGATTATCACAGCAAAAATTTTGAAATAATGGATAATTGGACAAAAATCGTTCAGCAAAACAATTTCTCAAGCAATTGCTACAGCAAAAATTATTATTGTCACACCAAATATTTTGATTCTGGCTCATCATTTCACATTCGCACAGCGACGTTTAACCTTCGAACACACTGAAGCACACATTTCATGTAAGAGTTGATCAGGCCAAATAGTTCGCGACCTGATCTGACTTGGTAGCCTGATCGGTGCTAGTTCAGTTCTATGAATCAATTTTTTTTCAAACATTGGGTCCAGTGTGCAGTTAGTTTTCAAATAAACTTGTTCTATCGATAATGGAAACCTACTGATGCTATTCAGTAGTTATTTCAATTGTGAAAAAAGAGTTGGGTAACTAACCATAGTTTAGCTCTTTGGTTGAGAAATTTTACTCAGCACCCTGTTCCTACCCTTGTTACGCCACTATACATTCACACTTATCGTATAAAAGTAATGATGATTTCAAGAAACAATACCACTTCTAATGTGCACTTCTGTTTGTATTTATGAAATTCTTATTCGTCGAAGCTAGTTCAAGATGAATTAACATGATAATATGATCTGACGACTTTTGAATTGAATATATCTTATTCTTGCTTTTCTTTGTTCTTTAACTGAAATTACTTTGAAAATAAACATGAATGTTACAGAAAAAAGTCTGTCTTAGAATATATAATGAAATCAAAATCTTACACATATTAGTCTTAATAAATGTTACCTTTTCATCTCTAGTTTTAATTTCTGTATAAATCATATGCTTATTTTTTTCTTTTCAAACACGGCTGTTAAACCAAAATGATCTGATGGAAACACAGGTAAGTGTTCTTGATTGCCGATACTTTGATTTCCTATAGTTTGAATATCAGTTGGAATAATTGTTTAAGAAAATAATTCGATCATATCTTGATTGATCTGATGTTCTACAATGAAGTTTTGTCATTAAATTTGTTTCTGTATCAAATGTGTAGCCATGATTATCGGAATCCATTAAATAAGTCCAAACATCAATCCATTTTGGTGATCTATTAAATTGATCAAGATTTTCTTGACCATTTCCATTAAAATTAAAATCTCCCATTAAAATATAACTACCTGGAGAATGATTAAATTTCTTTTGACATATATCTAATTGATATGATCGTTGTTCTTTATTATTCAAAGATTCTAAATGAACAGTACCAATACGAACGATTTCGTCTTGATCTAATTTTATTTCTGCAAGTATTAAACGACGACCCATTGTTGACTGAGGAAAATCAATTAAATTTATATCAGAAACATGAAGTTGAATATCGATTAATAAAACAACGCCATACCAAGTATTGAATATAGGACCATCGAAATCAGATAAATAATATCGTTCTTGAACAAATGATTGAGATGAAAGTTGTTGAAGAGTATTTTTTGTCACTATTTATATATATATATGAAAATCAAAGATATTTCTTTTATTAGAATAAAAATTAGAAAAAACAACGAACTTTCTTGTAAACCAATTATTTGAGCTTGAGATTTGTTTAATATATCACATAGGCTGTTAAAACGCATCGGTTGATATTCACCCGAAAACAAAATATTATATGTAACAACACGAAATTTCTCCCAATGTATTGTTGAATTATTTTGATCAGGTTGTTTTTGTGCTCATCGTTTTTTTTGTTCTTTATTATATTTCCATAATGGAATCGAGAGTTCTTCTTTTTGCATGTTATGATCTAGATGAGTAGATTTTTGACCCATTAAAATTGAACAAATTGCGATGCTTGTTTCTTTTTTTTGTCCAATTTTTTTATTAACCAAATTGTGGCTGTTCTTCGAGGATAGAAAACAAAAAAAATGTGACACAAAACACACTCCTATCAGATGTTATTTCAGATGAATCATAATAGTTTTTATAGTTCGCTAGAACAGAAGACAAAGAAAAAAATGAATAATAAGGATACTCTGAAAATTTTCTCTCATATCGAACTTTGTAGAGCTTTTTTCGCTGATCATTTTGGTAAAAAAAGTTTTTGATTTTCATTGAGTAATGACGATGTTATAGTCAAAATACTAAACACTGTAACATAAAGTAGGGAAAAAAGTTAAGCACACTTTTAGTATTTGGCTAATTTTTACGTTATTTCACAACATCTGAAAGATGTTCTATATACCATTCGACGCAGAATTTAATGGGCTACATTTTGTTAACAAGCACTTATGCTTATATTCAGTGGCGGCGGAGCCCTTACGCTTGGGGAGGCTCAAATATTTAAAAAAATTTTTACAGATCTCATTCTGATTTTATTTTTCGGACGTGATAACCATTTGAACAAGTATTACTTGTTTTTTAGGAAAAGATTATGTTCAGTCCGATGTTAGACGACAGACATTTATAACTGTATTATTTTCAACACGTCTTCACATATTACTACTAGCGCCTTTTTGATGAAGAGGAATAGTCAACTCATTGAACACATCGCTGGTACTCGGCGTATTTTTATCTACTACTAAAACTTTTATTATCATCCTCACTTCATTGTTTTAAGATTTTGAACTGATGAACAATAATCTTTGCTTTGTGTTTTATGGGAAGGACATTGCACTAGTTCAGTTTTCTGTTACTTCTTCGCAATAATTTGAATATTCTTCTTCTTATTATTATTACTATTAAATATATATATATTTAGAAAAATTTCATTCACATACGCAGTGGTGTAGCCAGGATTCTTTTAGCATTGGGTCATTATCCAGCAGAGCCCTTTTGAGGAGTGGGCAGCCATGAGCAATTCAAAGTTTCATTTTGCTATATTTTCTCTGCTGGTCCATTATACTTTTTAGATGCAAGAGCATACCTGAACTTCAGACTCCGATTGGGTAAAATTTTTTTCACTCACTGGCGTAAAAACCTCTAGTGTATTATTTATTTTCAAATTACTGCCAGCGAAATTTTCTTCTGCATTTGCAAAAATTCTAATTTGCATAAAAAATAGAATGTCAGTATTAGAATTCAATCTTTGTTACACATAGAAAAATGTACAGATAACGCTACTTAAGGGGACCAATTTTCGGAACAGTCGTAAAAAGTTTGACTGATAAAATTTAGAATTCAGTATGAAAAATGAGAACAAATTGATTTTTATAGTAGCAACTGAAAAAAACCATTCTTCATTTTGTACTTCACCGCCGAAGGCGGCAATTTTTTGGGAAATAATTGAAAATTTCGGGCTGAAACTTTGATTATTCAACATCAATGGCACGGAAGCTAGCTTTTTATTTTCATGTATGCGAGAATTACGCTTTATTACATATTTCACTACCGGAGACGACCACGCTCGTACCCTTTATATGCCGAAAGCTCCCTGTAGACTTCAAAAAAATGCAAATGTGTCATTTCTTAAATGTAACTTTAACTAAAAATCCAAGAATATATAACACTGGAAGTAAAATGAATAGAAAGAAACATGATAGCTTGAAAAACGTTCGCGGAGCAAAAAATGTTTGACAAACGCAAGGAAATCATGCCTAAAAATCTTTTTTTCTAAGAAATTTGTCTCAAAAAGCCGATATAACAGTTGCTGAAAAATGTCTTCCTATCAGCGTTTCCAAAGGTAGGGTGGAGGTAACTCTCTATCCTCGGTTTTTACATCTCTAGTTAGCCTATATATAGTAATAAAACACTATAACCCTAGCATATTGATCGACCTGCGTGTTTCGTCTGTTTGTATATTGATGAAAGAAGAGGAATGAAGAAGCTGCCTTTGTTTTTCAATCCTATATTAACCGCATAAATGATGTGTAATGGGAAACATACATTTCGCTATTAGTTATAAAGTACAGTCCAGTAGGGCTAATAACTATTTTGAGCGGGATTCTCCATTCCAGTACGAAATCCGAGTCGGCATTTCCCGTATTATATATTGTAATTCCCTTTTCAGAATTTTTAGAAATTATAATGATAATTTCTGTAAAATTCTCATAAAAAATAAGAGCCTGCCTCCGCTTTCATTGAATGCGACCTATTGACCGTTATCATGGTCTTCTCATACGCACTTTCAATGATCTTCTTTCACTCAACTATACTCAAGTTTAGTATCTCTGAATGATTATATGTGACAGACACGTAAGCAGATCAGGACCCAAAGGACAGAGTACATGTAAATCTTCTTACTAACTAAATTACATTCAATTCGATTTAACACCAGTAAACTACAAAATTTTACTAAACATGACGAGATTTGTAGAGAATGCACAAATATCTATATTTGTGAGTAACGGACAATTGCTATCATTCTAAAAAAGTATTGGGCAATTGTTATCATTCTCAAAAATCATTGGGCAATTGCCCAACCCTGGCTACACCATTGTGATGGAGCAATTGAAAACCTCTCTACCTCCTACCATATTGTTGTTACGTTTTTGTTCGAAAAAAATTTTCAGTCTCCCCTAAATTAAAATCGTTCCGCTGCCTCTGAACATCATCATTAAAAATCCATCCTAACATCACAACCATTAACATCAATCAACAACCAATTCGAAAAATTGTTACCGGTGATCTTCAACTTATTTCCGATGATGACGATGATGATGAAATATTTATGAATCAATGTCATGTACCTATTTCCAACAGTTCTTCAGTATATGAACCAATTTCCGACGATGAACCTCAAATATTTATCCCGGTTAAAGATGATGAACAACAACAGCAACAACCGCCTTTACTTGAACAACCTCCACATAAACAACGACGAACTACTGAAGCTCGACGTCGACGAAACCGAAAACGAAACAATACTCATCTTTTACATCGTTATCGTTATACTTTAATTCGTCGAATTTACTCCCGATTTACCATATCGTCAATCAAAACAATTCTTCGGCAACATCATGTTCGATATACACATGTGAAGGTTGTTGATTCATCATTACTTATTGGTGTAAAAAATTCGACGCTCAAACATAAAACCGATCAACATTTACCCGGTGATACATTTGATCGATCTCATTATTATTTACATCGTCGTCAATCTCGCCATTCCAACAACAGTACCAAGTGATACACATGAACAATAACAATAGTAAGCACCTTTTGTTATTTTCTTTTTTTGTTGCGTTATTTTTTTCTCATTGTCAGATATTTTCTATTATAATAAATATATATTATTATTATTCTATTTTTTCTTTTTTGTTGTCTCTTTTCTTCTTTTTTTGTGGTCGTTAAATAAAAAAAAAGTCTTTGTAAACAAAAACTTTTTTTCTTGATCCGGGAAGGGTGTTAGGATCTGACATCTTTAACAGTTAGTAAGAGATCAACAGCGCCTATGGTTAGTTGTTTGTTTCTTCTTCTTTTTTTTCTTCCCTCTCTCTCTCTATATATTATCTATGTTATGTTCCTGAGGTACTCCCTGCCTTACTTATATTATATTATATTATGAAATAAACTTAACCTTTAAAAAAGGAACTTAACAATATCATATAATCGTCAACTGTGACGATTTTCAGATAGAAGAAGTACTAGCACTGATGGAACTATGCTTTATTGAGCTTCTTCATATCATCAATTGCATCGTTTACATACAAAACACACGCTTATATACGCAAACAAGAGAGAGAAGGATAGAAAGAAAAGATAAGAGGAACAAAGAAGAAGAGGAACAACAAAGGAGAGGAATATCTGAATAATAGGAAGACTAATTAGGAAAGAGAATGGATATATCGATGTTGTCACAATCACCTTGACCGAACAGAAGGAAAGAAGAAGATAACCGATTATAAGAAGAGAGTAGTTGAGAATGACGCAAGTTTGTCCTCTATCTTTTCACAAGTTATGGACAATGATAAATCCTTGTTACATGATTAATGAGAGATAGTACTTAACCAACTTCGTACCTAATTTAGCTGTGTCCTTCTTATTGGCACACTGCTTTGCTGACTATTCTCCCTAAAACCAAGTTTTGGAGGTGAAGATCGACTCTGAAAAAGAATTAGTAGAATTAATGGACAATAATTTGAGACAGATTTTGACATTAAAAAAAGGCAGGTGAAGGTACATATATTACTTTAGTTTTGAATATTTCTCTTCCTCAATGGCTTGTGGCTGATCAAATCTTAACTTTAGTCGAGTTCAATAGTCAAATCAATCTGTATGTCTCAGATACAGGTAAACTTTATTGTCAATGTAACGACGAAAAACGCGAGAGTAAATCGACTATTCCACTAAATGAATACATTCGTTTATGTATCACTATTCGACATCATCCTAATCTACAAGAAGTTTTCAGTGAACTATGTGATACTGAAAGACTGATTGTTGATTTAAAACGAACATTTCCATCATTAATCAAGGAATTAGGTACATTCGAACAAACATTTGGTGACATTCAATGGCGTCATAAACTCAATTCTGAGAGCTTCTATTTACCGAATAGAATTGAAGAACGAGCGAAAGCGATTCTTCAATGGCTAATCAATCAATCTGAACGAAATATTGTTGTTATCTCGTATAATTTAATGTTGAAAGCAATATTTCAATTACATAATCAACTTATTGATACGAAAAATGGTGACATTTAAATGATGAAATAACAATGTTAGAGTTTTTCATTCAATTACAAATAGGCGAGCAAATAAAAAATTAAGCTTAGAATGGATTTTCCTTCTAGATCATCGTTTCTCGTGGGTTTTGTTATTTATTTCGAAAAAGAAATAGTTATTTGTCGAAAAGGTGTTTCTTCGAGATGATCTTGCTGTGAACGATATCTAATCACCTTGCCATCCGGTCTGTTTGAGCCAATCTTCGAAGGTTTTTAATTTCCATAGCTTTTGTCCCGTTGTCCAATCCTTGTCTTTACCATAATAACTATATTCTTCAAACCATTTGTAACTATCAACCAGATCATCTTGAGCGCCTATCGGCATTTGATATAATATCGATCGAAATTCTTCTTCATTGATTGTTTTTGATATCGCTGCTTTTCCAGTGACTTTGGTAAAGACTTTTGAGATATCCGCAAAACGAATAGCGTCACCGCAAATGCAAATATCTTGACCGATGAATGTTTCCGGATTAGTGAGAATTTCACGAACTACGGTACCTGTGTCTTCGATGTCTAATAAATGTAATTTCGTTTGGGAATCAATGGGAGCAGTAAACACCAGTGTACCATCATCGGATTTAGTTGGTTTGAAAAGTTTTTGCCAATTTTGCATATAGACACCAGGTTCAACAAAAATCGCTTTTAAATCCGGATGTTGTCGTTTGATATAATCGCGTAATCTCGATTTCTGCGAGAAATGTGGTACATTACTGAGAAATTAGACATGACAGCAAATCAATAAAGATATAAAACAAGCTACTTACTATCTTTCTCCGCTCAATTTATTCACATCTTCAAGTGCACTGAAGATAAAATAAGGTATCGGATTGAGTGAAGCGGCAGTATCAGCCATTCTTCTACCTTGTTGCATTTCAAGTTTAAGTTGATCGGGGTGTCCCCAGGAATCCGTCACTGCATAGATAGCCCAAGAATCTTTGAATGCACGTTGAACATCATCACTCCTATTGATATCATACATCACCATGTCAATATCATCACTCAAACGTTTTACTGCTTGAGACTTCTCACTGTTTGGATCACGTGTTAAAGCACGAATCTTTACACAAGCACAAAAAAATGATTGGCATTGACACATCAACAATCCTTGATTACCTTATATTTTCCTGTTTCAATCAGCGATCGAACAACTGCACCTCCTTGAGCGTCAGTTGCTCCAACAACAGTAACAATACGACGGTCAGCCATGATAAGTTTCAACTGAATGTCTTAGATCGATTGACGCAAAATTCTTTTTCTTTTTTTCCTCTAGATATATCCCTAACTAGGACGATGACAAGGATATAACCAGAATAATCACAAAAGAACACTAGATGACAGAGAAATCGACGTCAAATAGTATAGAAAAAAGAAAAACAATGGGGCTGTGTAGTTAATGTGTAAAACAAGAGAGACAGAAGCATGTGGGAGGAGACATCGAATCTATCTGGCATGAATATGGTGATCTGTTTTACTCGATAATTGATGTATTCGAATTTCGATAGAAACGAGACTGTAGAACAAGTACAAAATCATTCGTCATTTTATTCGAAATTTAAAACCATTTTTTTCGTTTAAAACAACAGAGCATAATTAATATTAGTCGAGCCATGCCGATGAGAACACTAAAATATCCCTATTTCCAATGAATTTCTGGCATAGTCTCAAAATTCATTCCATAGACTCCAGCAATAAATGTCAAGGGAATAAATATAATCGAGATAATTGTCAATGTTTTCACAACTTCATTCATCACATTGGAATTTAAAATCATATAGAAATCAATGAATGATGCTAATATCTCCCGATAAGTATCAATGGTATCGTTTACTCGAACGATATGATCGAAAAGATCTTTCAAATAAATATTCGCACTTTCTCGCATAATCTCTGTTTCTTCTTTTTTTTTTTGTAACTTATTGATAATTTCTTTCAATGGTGAGATCGAACGACGAATTGAATTGGATTGTTGTACTCTTCTTGTTTATACGAACAACTTTTTATTTATTCAGACGATTTTTTAGGCATCCGACCACCTTCGTCAGTGCAGATCTCACAACAACAAATATAACTTTAATTCTTATTCTCTTATATTTCGAACATCGTAACCTTACGGTAAGGACTCTTTTTCTTTTCTTTTCTTTTTTTTTCTAATACTGATACAGAATCAAGATGGTAAACTGGGCAAGGAACAACAACTATTTGTCATCGTCTTTTTCCGCACCAGTGTTAGAAAGAAAAGAAAAGAAAAGAAAAGAAAAGAGAAAGAGCCCTTACCGTAAGGTTATGACGTTCGAAATATAAAAGAATAAGAATTAAAGTTATATTTGTTGTTGTAAGATCTGCACCGACGAAGGTGGTCGGATGACTACCGAAACGTCTGAATAAATAAAAATTTGTTCGTATAAACAGGAAGAGTACAACAATCCAATTCAATTTGTCAAAATGACCTTCCTTAAAACTGTCAATCGAACGACGAAAAAAGAGCATTTCACGTTTAAGATGGTAGATAGTTTCTAATATATCACGTGATACTCGTCGCATTAATTGATGATCAATGGCTTCGACTTTCGTTCCAATCACATCAAGCACATTCATATATTGATCGACCATTATATCCATCAGAGTAAAGAAAAGATAGTCGATTTTTGATCCACCAAGACGACCTTTATTCTGTTGACTTCGATCTAAAAATATCCGATGAAGAAAGGAAAGAGAAAAACGAAAAATTACGAACATTTAATTGGTTCAAAGATATCTTTCAGTTTTTCTTGAAATGCATCCCGTCCCACCTTATTTTCCCCTCCCACACTGTAAAAAATAAGCGTATAATAAAAAATGAAAACACCGCTTTAGAATTTGCAATCAGTTATGAACCCTTGGAAACGTTCTTAGAAACATCAACATATCCTTTCAAAAACCCTTCCAAATACGTCTTGGCGCTTCCTCTGAAACCCTTTTTAAGGGTATATTACACCGTTTACCATTATATCTTAAAGCCTTTTAGGGTTCGTAACTGATTGTAAATTCTAAAACCCTTTTCGAGGGTTTATTACTTTTATGAACCCATCCTAAAACCATCGTTGATGGAGAAACGAACGGCTCAAAATGAATTACACTCTCAGTTTTTCAAGATTATCTCTTTCATTTTTCGTCACACGAGACTCTAAATGCTTTTTACAAGGTTCATGGTGCAACTTCCTTTAGAACAGTAGACTTCATTTCACAAAAACATTTTCGTCTATCTTTCAGAGAGGACACGGTTCAACGATAGTATCGAGCATTAAGTCAAAATCTCAACTTTGACTTCATACTTGATCCTCTAATCCAATTATGTTGTTTCTCATAGATAAACGAAGATGTCTCTGTCAAATGAAGTCTACTGTTCTGAAAAAAGTTCCCAATGAACCGTGCAAAAAAGCAGTTAGAGTTTCATGTGACAAAAAATGAAAGAAATAATCTTGAAAAACTGAGAGTGAAATTCATTCTGAGCTCTTCGTTACTCAGGCAACATAGGTGTGGGTGTGTGTATGAGTCTTCTCTCATACAACACCCACACCCAAAATCATTAGGAGTAACACTGTGTAAAAAGATGTATTTATGTTTAAACCAGTCGTAAGAATTCCGTTTATAGCCGACAATCCTTTAAAAGTATGTGCTTTTAACGCTGAAATAAGTGTGTCATGTACAGGAAACTACACTGAAAAGAAATGGTATGATACCGAGCTAAAAAGAGTACTGCGAATGAAAAAAAGGTTTCGTACATAGTACGGAGCCTAAAAAGGTTTCGAATTCGTTGCAATTATCTGAACCATTTTAGGTTCGGTAAAGACCACTACGAAAAAATTGAAAAGGTGCCCTGAGTCAATGACAATCAATTTTAATCACCCAAAGTTTTGTACGAAACCTTTTGAGGATTCGTATTGCCTTCAAAAATGGTTCAGTACACTGCAAAAACAATTCTATGATTACGGAACCATTTTTGAAGACAATACGAAACCCTCAAAAGGTTTCGTACAAAACTTTGGGGGACTAAAATTGATTGTCATTGACTCAGGGCACCTTTTCAAGTTTTTCGTAGTGGTCTGTACCGAACCTAAAATGGTTCAGATAATTGCAACGAATTCGAAACCTTTTTAGGTTCCGTACTATGTACGAAACCTTTTTTTCGTTCACAGTACACTTTTTAGTTCGGTATCGTACCATTTGTTTTCAGTGTATTTGATACTGTGTCATTAGTTATAAGTTAAATTTATCATTCATTAAGAATTTAGAGTCTCTGTAAAAGTAAAAGAATGAGAACAAGTAGTCAATAAAATTTTGAAAAAGATTTTCTATCCTTGTTCCAGTAAAGAATAAACAATAAGAGAGATGAAGGGTTGAAAGTAGGTGTGGCATATTAATATTAAGGCTTGGAAAAAAACATCACTTTATGGAAATATTCCTGCTTGTCGTTCATTCATGTCCGTTTTAACGAACAAATAATCATCCTGATAATGTGTATAATAAATTTAAATTCGCGACAGTATTTCAACCCACATGTACAAGAATACACAACAGCATTGATTCCAATAATTATAAGTTAACTAACTTTTCATGTCTTTTCGGTTCTCAATACACATATAAACATACATACGTACACACGCGCTCATTTATATTGACACTCTGACACTAACATCGACATCAATAATAATAGAATGCATAAATTCATCTATATGAAGGATAGAGGAAAAGAAGAAAAGAAAGGAGAAAGCTATATGAGAGGACAATATGTGTGATATTGTAGATCAGCACAACAACGATTATAATACTGTTTTTATCGACTTTTTTTGCAACATATGAGTTATAACCATTCTCTGTACTGATCACTAGATAAATACAATACAACAAAAAAAATCAAGCAGAAATCTTTAAAAAATCAGATTTTCAAAATAAAATTTAGAGTGTTGGTAGGAATGCAGACCGGACACATTTTTGCAATCATATCCACTCATTGCCCCTGTGCTCCAAAACACAAATTTCGAACTTTTTGAGAGATGATCCCTTCGACATTTGATCAGGGTGGCATGTGATGAGTTGCGATCAATTTTCTTCTGACAAAAGTAATGTTCATTAGCTGTCGCTACATTACAGAATCAGTACACGCCTTGTTCAAAAGTCGTGACTTTTCTGAACATACTCAAATCCGCTCAACGAGTGAAGAGTGTGGATGTGGGTACTTTCTAAAACAAATAGCTGTCATATGACGCCATGAAGAGTTTTAGCGGCAATGGTAAAGTTTTTAAGAGTTCATCTAATTATCAGTAAACCGTTCAGAGTTCTAGATAATTCAAAGAACCACTTCAAATGAACGATAATTTCAAGTGTAAATAATAGTTCCGTGTCACACCAGTCTTTTTTCATGCTGAACTTTTTTTACCAAAGATGGTTCGAGAACAAATGACTTGTACTATTCTGAAAACAAATAGATACTAGACGAAACACTTAGGATTCCTTTGAGCTCTCTTAGATTTTCAGCAAATCCTTAGAATATTGTTCGAATGCACGAAATGCCAATGAGTGTTTTGCCAGTTTCACTGTCTGCATATGAAAACCTCTGTGCGTGTCACAGAAGTAAGATATTCCTGGTGAAATGCTCAAACTGACTGTAGCTGAAAGAGTTCGCACTAAACTATTTAATTTTCCAGGTTTCCATAAGGACAAATAGTTGTTCATTAATTAGAAATATAGTCAACCTAAATCATTCCACTATTCGAGTATTGATCCTTTTGTTCGCAACCATTTTAGCATACTTAATTCGTGTATTCACACTTCTTAGTTTTTTTTTTTCAAACTGAGCAACTTGTAGAGACAGTAGAACAAGTATTGGTTATATCGCTATCAACATTTTTGGCTAAATAATCGAATAACGATGTATATAAGAGTCACGACAACTATATAAATGAACGAAATAGAAAATAAATCCAACAACATTTGAAAGAAAATATGATGAGATGGAAAACACCTATACTATCTCAAGAGAAGAAAAAGAAAAAAGACATATATGTATATCGTACATGTCATTTAAGAAGTGTGAATACA
>CAJNSZ010002479.1:0-15358 GCA_905329745.1 Rotaria sp. Silwood2
CCCCCACCACAGACCGTTACAGACAGGTAATTCCCCCATCATAAACCGTGACAGAAAAGCCAGGTACCCATCGCAGACCGTGACAGAGAATTCAGGTACCCATCACAGACCGTGACAGAGAAAGTGTAGTTGTAAAGCATCAGATATACCGTCAGCTACAAATGTGTCGTATCGAGATGGAACAAAAGGACTTCCATTTAATTAGTAACAATAGATCCATCGTGTTTCACATTTTTAATCCCGCAAGGGATTGCGCTAACAGCGTTTTCTGTTAATTGGATCCGAAAATTTTGGACCAACGGGCCCTACTGAATGTCAAAGAGGAGATCGAAAAATGCAATTCTTACTCGAACATCGTTCATGAGTGACCTCTAACGGAAATAAATTAATTCGAAAAAAAAAAAAAACTTATTGGTGTATTTTTTTAAAGATTTTAAAATATATAAATATATTATCATATTATTAAAAAACCAAAGTAACCAAATAGTTTAAAATGTATAAGAGACGTATTTACATGAACTTTTGGAATACTCTGTATACATTTCTTCATGTGCAATATGAAGCGTTACTTTACTTAAAAAAAATTTTGCTGTTCGATAATTTTTATTGTATGTTTCTCCTTTGTTTATAATCCAAAGTAATAATTGTGTTTTTTTTCTATTTATGAATCATTTATCATCATTTAATACACTGTAATGTATTGAAAGTTATTTGACATAAAAATGAATATGAGTAATATATTAGTCATTCATACAAATCAAGGTGTACATCGATCAAGTAACTTAAAAGTAGAGAGAATTAGATTTTACTGTTGAATTAAAAGAAAACAAAAATAACAAATCGTTTGAATCTCTTTCTATGTTTCTTTTCGATAAGACATATAATGATAAATAATAGTAGACTGTACTATCGTCAGTAATATATATTTCATTTATAATCGAACTTACAATATATATGCAAATATCATAATCAATTTGAATAATAATAAATCTCTTATTACATGCTCAAGATAAAAAAATATATGTACAATAAATATCTTTTTGATAAAATTAACCGATTGCATTTGAAGTAACACCTATATTTTCGTTCGCACTTGTAGTTGTTTGAACTGTAACAGTAATAGGAGGCATGAGTGCCGGAATTGTAAAAGCTAAAAGTAATAAAATGATATAGATTTAATTCATTATTGTACATATTATATGCTTAACATACGTGTAGTACACATATTTATAGCAATAGGTTGTGTAAATGTATTTCCCTCAAAGGACAATGTTAAAATTATGATGAAAGGTTTAAGATGTACTTTACATTGAAAGCATTTAACAATTTCTAGTCGTAAAATTATATAAAGTCGTTGGAAACCACGAGATGTTTCACCACGACGAAATCGTGCAGGATCACTGTAAAAATTAAATCAAAATATTTACTATATTTGGTTTTTCTTCATTCATTTTTTTGCCAAAATACACACTATCCTCGACGTTTACGTTTTCTTGGTGTTGTTGCAATTGCAGCTTCATCGATAGTAATTGTACCAGCTGGTAAGCCAAGTTTTTGTTCAAGCTATAAAACAGATGAATTTATAGACAGTTTTATTTTCAAACATGTCGTATTTTTACCGTTTGTGCAAGATATTGACATTCTGTTGCATCTAATTGACGATCATTACCTAATGAACCACGGTAATCGCCAAGAACATAACAAGTTTCATTAAATTCACCTGATAAATATTAAATTAATTTAAAAAAAATCAAATCTTACAAATATTATCCATACTCGATGGAAAAGCTTCTTTTGGCAAATAAACTGGTATCAACAAAAGAACAATAGTAACAGCTACTACGAAAAGAATTAACAACGTACAACATACATATAATAGTGGACCATCACCAAAGCCTCTTCAATTCAATAGATAATAGAAATAAATGCAATAAAATATTTGAATTTTATTTATTTACCGACGATGATGAGAATCATCAGGAGCAACGGGTAGTGCGGCTTCATACATATTTGAAACTGAAGAGTATAGATATTAATATGAAATAAGCTCAAATTTACAATCATACATAGTAATCATAGTCTTTTATATCTTTCGAAAGACGTAATTTTTTTCAACAGAATGATCATCATTTTTTTCTTTTGTTCTACGTGAAAGCCTTGAAGGTAATATACATATTGGTTTTCTTTTTTTCCTTTCTTGCGGAGCATATTTGTCGTATCTTCGAAATTGGATTATCACCTTTTTTTCTTTTATTATCTACATGTTGTATCTAATTATATAGATTTCAATAGAAAATAAATATGATTTAAGGATATTAAGAGTCAATAAGACTAAAATGAAAGTAAATCATGCGTAAAGAAAATATTCATACGTTGATCGTAATTATAAAAGCAACGCTAGGATGATGTTTGAAGATCATGTAATAAATTTCGCAGACTTCTTGATTAGTTTGATGCTTAATAGTTTTGAAACAGCGACATAGAACTGATTATAAAAGCTATTCTTTCAGAAAACTTTATTTAGATATTTTCACTTAGGATGATAGAAGAAAACGTAACTCTAATAACAATATTTTTCTCTTGTTTTAGACAACTATTGAGATCAACTGCCATAGTCTCCATCCCGGAGAAAAACGTTAAGACTCGTGATCAATATTTTGTTTTGATTATTTCGACATATTTATTAAAATAAACTCATATTCTAAATTATAATCTCAGATATTTCTATAAGCTACTATGCTTATATGTCAGAGAAAATTGAACAATTATTTTTTTCATTAGAAAATAATTTGAAATACGTGCATACAAGAAAATATTCTCAGTACCGTGAGATACGATCTAAAATGGATGTTAAGTTATAGAAGTAACAATTTATGGATCCTCGTTCCCCTCTCCCTACTCATGAACCGTGACAATCTCTATTCAGACACTATCACAGACCGTATGCCAATAACGTCTTGTTATAAAAAAAATGAATTCTTTATTGTATTTTTGGAGAATTAAATAAAAGAATGATGAAGTGTGGTCCAAGATAGATAGAATAAAATAATCCTTCTGTGATTAGCAATGACAGTCAGGAGAGTGGTGCTTTAACTTTATTTTAAAGTCAAAGTAGCAATTTTTTCACTAAAGGAGAGGTTTAAAAAAAAAAGCAATTCTTTTCTCATAAAGTTTGATCGAAGGTTCTTGAGATCAAGGAATCCAAATCTGAAATTGATTTTTCAAAATTTTGAGTTTGACTTTTCAACTAAAAAAATTAGTTTTTCATAAAAGAAAATTTTGGTAAAAAAGTCAAATCTGAAATTTCGAAAAACTAATTTGAGATTTCGATTCCTTGATCCCAAGTACCTTTGATTAAACTTTATAGAAAAAAGTCACTTTTTTCTTCAAAAAAGCTCTTCTTTCATGAAAAGATCTTTACTTTAACTTTGATTTTTTCAAATTTAAATTACTATTGATTTTATATTCATTAATGGATTCTTCTAAACATGTATTTTAAATTGAACTATTAGTTTTAATTTGTAATAAAAAATAATTAATTTAATGATTCTGAAACTTAATGTCAAGAACGATATTCAATTCCAACGAAGAGATATAGAGTTGATGAATGTAGTTCTCAAGGTTTTCATTTAATTGGAGAAATTAATCCATAGTATACATTTGAATTTTAGTCTTTCAAGAAACTTTACGATGATTAATGTGCTTTCCTGAAGATTTTTTTTTTTTTGATGATAGATAACTGTGTTTATATGATAAAATTAATTTTGATTGCAGGTTGTAACAACATAAAAGAAAAAATATTGAATTGTGAAAAAGAAAATAAACAGTATATTGAAATGATTACTGTCAATTAAAGACATTCAATAATCTTTGTTTCGAGATATGAATTGAGCTGGTAAAAAAGATGGTCTCTTACTATTTTAATGGCTTGGTTTGGTTTGCTATTACACGAATTTGAATAGTTTTATGCATGACATTTTCTAGCAATTCCTTGTTGTACTCCATGAAAAATATTTCTACGAAAACCATGATTATATTTTATTACCGATCTAAAAATCTCATTTTTATTACGAATACTCTAGTTTTTCTAGGAAAATCCGATTAAAATCAACTAAAATATTTTAATCAATTAAAATCGATTTTTGATCTAATTGTACCATCTTAATTTGAAACAATTTATGATATCAATTTCAAATTTACTTAATTTGTCAGAGCTTAGCTTGATGACAATTTCATGATTTCTTAACATGAGCAATCCAAAAACAAAATGACAAAAAATTGGAGTATCGCGTTCGAACTTTGAAAAAAGAAATGATATTCGATATATAGGATTAAAATTGATTAACGGATAATAAGAGATTTAAACATATTAGTAGGTACTAAAGATTGAACTCGATTAATACGTAGCGTAGAATTGAAAGATATAATTACCATGTAAAACACGACAGAAAAGTTCCCGTGTCGCTCTACTCGGCAAAAAAACTGATGGTTAACAGTTCAGTACACCACGGTCAACCACAGTCAATTGGCGGTTAACCGTTGTCAACTGACAGTCCTTTGTCGCTAACACCTCGCTCCCTTCTCATTCCGTAAGTACAAAATAAATAATTTATTTTACAATTGAGTATACAATTTAATATTATTAATTCATTCTTACGCTTGAATCACTTGGTAGAACAAATCTCAATAAAAAAACATCAGTTAATTTAACTCTTTCAGTATTAGTTATGATGATTAATCACAAAATGTGAATATTAATTTTTTGGGTGCATATCTGACGAAGATATTGAAAAGTCAAGCAACAACTTTATATTTATGAATTGTATCAAATCGAGAAAGTCTAAATTGATGAGCAATTTTCTCAAAAGCTCAAAGAATATTTTTCTAACCCTGTCCAAGCTGAATACAAGTGTTACAAAAATTCTCAATAAAATGTAGAGTATCTAATGCATATGCACGTTGCATCTTACACAAAATATCTGCAAACGAAAATAGAATGTAGGATAAATAAACACATCAATATCAATATATGTTAACTACAAAAGCTATGCATATATTGAAAGAATCCTAATAAATGTTTTTTATGGTAACTGATAAACTTTCGGTATTGTGAATCCGTTTGAAATCGATAGCTTTTATAAATTATAGTTATTGAGAGTAACTAAACAAGACTGCCGACTACCATTGGTTTTCATCAAAAAAAAGACGACATGGATCTGATTTTAATTGACATATTTGTTCTTTTTCTTACGCGAAAAAAAGCTTTATTTGTTTTTATTTCGTTTTATTGTTCACAAATCAGTACAACAGTATCAAAAAAATTAATCAATTTTGAACTGAAACTCAGCATATGAGGTTTTTCATCATGACTATTGTGAAACAAAATTCGAATTATAAATGATTAGAATTTTGACATTGTTACACAATAATCGGATAACCAATTTTGATTAGGCCCATTGCATATCACTTGTTTATCCACATTACCGCTGATATACCGACGGTAGAGCTTACGAATTTGGTTCCAACGATAAACGATTACAGAGAGTGTTTTCTACTCAAACTTGAATTTATTATTAAGAAGAATTCCAAGTTATCAAGAAAAAAATAATTTCAAAATTTATTTTACTAATAAAAAATTTTCCATTGCTATCTATAATGAAAAAATTCATCTCAGAGTGGAGACCGATTTGGGACTGGTACAGACGACTCAGATGTATCCACAGTATCAGTGTACATCGAAATCGATTTAATTATGTCAGTTTTACCATATTTCAAAAATATTTATCCATTTCGATATAATACATCATGACACACTACTTTCGTTAAAATACTACTGGTATAACGCACATTATACTGATCGGTCTACAGATGGGTTTTGTTCGGTTTGAATTACATGGAAGTGTCTATTATTCTCATGTCCTTCTTGCTATTGCTTGTGGTCCTTTGAGCTTGATTGGGTCTTGCAAAATTTCGTAATTTAAAGATAGACTTTAAGCTAATAGATATTGGACTTACACATTAAAAAAGCTGTTTTAAAGATGTAGGAGATCTTAGGTCAGGATTCGAGGATTTCCCAGCACGATTCGTTGGTCATCTAATTACAACTACATCAATGCCGCTTCCAAGAAGAACACTGAGATCTATCGATTCCACTATTTTTCTACCGAAAAAAACTCGTTCATCGCAACAGAAACCCCATTTTACTACAAAAAGAACTAGGAAAAAAGCAAAACAAAAGACTAAACCCGTTACGATTCGCTTTCCTGCCAGTTCCAACTATACCAATAATAATTTCATATAGAAATCGACGAGCTCTGTCGAATGGACACCTTTTTAGCTCGATTCGGTGCTCCCATCTGTCTCAAAACGACTAATGCAGGCCACCATTCCTCGATTTCTACTAAAATCCATTGCCATTCACCTACGAAAACTTTTCTACCAAATCATTGTGTTGTCCAATTAGATCTCGGCGATCTTTGTTCAACGAACGGCTAACGTGTTCGATGTAACGAAACGGTCTCCGTTAAAACCGATAATGAGTGCACAGTCTTCTAATCATTTCTTTACAAAATTTCGCGATTTGGCGAGCAGTACTCTGTGGCGCAACAAAGATGTGGCTAGGGGGAATTCAACCCTTACATTGAAAGTTTGAATATCCACCGAACAAGGTCGCGCCAGCTAAGCTCTGCTATGAGCCCTACCGTCAGTATAGAGTTCCACTAGTTGAGCCCCCTCCTCCCGCCCGCCGTTAAAATTTTAGTGTCATCACTATCATTACTTTGCTTTAACATAAATTTAGTTCTTGACACAGAAGTCGAGACCTCTATTTAAGTGATACCTTTTTAATTACGTTTGATATTTTAGTCGCTCAGAAGACCCCCGTATAGTTCCTCGATTCATTATGTTTGTTCATTGTGACCCGGAGATTTCTTTTCTTTTTCTTTCTCAACGTACAAGAGTGACGGACGCACTTTTTTCTTTTCTCTCATGCATACAGTAAGAAGGGGTGAATCGGCACACAAAATTGAATTTTTGTCTTATAATGCTCATAACTTTTTTATTTTAAGTGACAGAAAAAGAATTTTGGTACAAAGTTTGTAGAGAAAATATTTTTCTACAACCATGGCTACTGCAATAGATAATAGTGATTGCATTGTCCTCTGTGTAAGTAAAGCTTATTTCCATAGTGCTAATTGTCAGAGGAAAGCTCGTTATGCATCTGACAAGCGTAAGACAGTTATTCCAGTTAAAGTAACGCAGAAATACCAGATAGAAGGATGACTGAGTTTTATCGTTGCTGGGAAACTGTATTTTCGAATTCCTGAATCGGAACACGAGTTCAACTTAGCATATGACAAGATTGTTCAAGAAATTGTAAGTTTTAAATGTTTCTCTCGGTTTAAACCATGCGACATACTATGTTTAGCTTAAGCATACTAGACGAGGCCCGTCAAAACCTTGCATTGAGTGGATTGCACTGTCATCCGAACAAGTCCAAAAACTCGAAATCCTTTATCGAGAAATAGTGCAGAAGCAGATTCTTGCTGATAAATTACCTATAAACATATTTTAAATCGAAGTTGAAAATATGATAAACAAAAAAATTTCTATGTATAACAATGAAAATGACTTGCAAATGGAAACAATAGACTATAAGAATCGTGGCAGAGATGCTGACCTGACGGCTGAAGTACTTTTACCAATGAGCCGATGGCTACTTAAGTATTCTAACATTACGTGGCAAAATCTGGCCCCATTTACGCCGACGAATGATATTAATGATGCAGTGTTCATTCTTCCAAATGATATAGTGAAAGATCCAACAAAATTCTTGCGTGATTGGTTTAAATTTTATCACTCTTTTTACTGTGGAACATTTATATCCAATCCAACAACGAAATCCAAACGAGTTGCAAAAAAATTGACTACGACTAGGATATATTATAGTGAGTTACAGTTTTTAGGTAATCGGCCATGTAAACAAGACGAAGCAATGATCTATTGGAAAAATTTAGTCAAACGAACACGGCGCTTTGAAACCGGTTTTCCTAAGAGTTCTTATGTGTGGCACACAATAACCGATTCTATTGGGAACAGTGTAAAAAGTGAGGCTCAAACGCAACGATGGCATGAGCTGGTCATTGATTTGACTTTGGTGGCTCAACGACGACAATAACTGTCACAATATTTTGGAGCAGACATTAATCATTTCTGTCGATTTGCTCTTCGCATGAAACAAAACATAATTGATATGCAAGAAGCCTGCTTAAAGACGTTTGTTAGAAAAAGACAGGAGAAAAGTTGTTAATGTGAATGAATGACTACTATGGTTCACGGATATCAGAAAACTATCTGTTGTAAGTTTTTAGCGATATTAAATCAAGCCAATATGTCTAGCTTGTAATAAGCCTACAATATTTTCAGAAAGAAGAGAACGAGATCACATCAGATAAAAGACAGGCTCGTTGGCTTTTTTACGTCCTGCCGTTCTGGAGAAGATATAGAGCGAGATATGCCTCGGTGAGGCGAATATTTTGGCACTATTTTTGATATACTATGATGCTGAATCGTCAAACAATGCACCTATGCTTTCTTAGTCACTTTTGGACTATTTGATGACAGGTTGCCTATTTAGTTAAGCATGATGTTTTCCTCGCTGCTAGACTGAATTGCCTCAACTGACTACACAATGGCATTGTCAGACATTTTTTGTACAAAAGAAAACTTCGTTGCTCATGAATACTGCCATACAAAGTAGATGAAACCTCATCGTACACTTAAGGAAGGGGTGTAGTGTGGGTGGATGTGAACTCAGCTTTAAGATCCACATCCACCCACATATCGCATAGAGCAAGAGATAAAATGGCAGATTGAAAAGATATTGAGCTATTCAAATACTCCTAGTGTAAAAGAAGATGAATGGGTTTCGAAACGACGAACGTCAACATGCAAAAACAAATATTTATTAAAAACAGAGAGTAAAGAAAAGATTGATTATGAAAATATTTTACGATTCTTTGCCATTCATGTATAGGTGTTCCTTGCTTTCAGATTTCTCAACCAAAGAATTGAGATAACTAGTTGTTAAAAAATAATCTTTCGAATTGCTTACGGACACTCCTCTCATTCTTTGTCTCAAAATTTTTATTTTTTGTGGCTATTGTATAGTTTCAAGTAGTATTTATCTACTAAGTACACTTTGAGATTCGAAAATTGTTTTTAAAAACGTTAACAAATTTATATATTAAAAAAAGGAAAGCTGTACATGGTTTCGCATTTTTCTCAAAACAATTTTTTCATAAAACAAGTGCAGTAACGCCTCCCTTTCTCCGACGTAGTACGTCCGATCAAGCTGAAAAGTTTTTCATATATACTTGACACGGTTTGCCGTGGGTATTTTCTTTTTCTTTCAAGAAATATTGTTCTGTTGATTTCTGGTAGCTCTTACAAAAAAGGGCTTTATTCAACAAAAAGCATGTGTTTTTCAGAGTATCTTTGATATTTCAACTACTTGATACGAAGGACAAGAAAAAGTAAAAGTAAATTAAAAAAAATACCCACCTCCAACAATGTCTAATACTTGCAAATAAAATTTTCAGATCGATTGAACACAGCATCTTGGAGGGACGAGGATGACAATTGGACCTATATTTCGCTATTGTGGTCTCAACATTCCATAGAAGACAGCATCTGGAAATTTGAGTCGATGACGGCTTTTGTTGTACTCATCAAGGTTATATAGTCCTGAAAATTCTAGTTTGCTTGATAAGTCATTCTCCGGAAACTCTGAATAGGAGAGAAATGTACCCTTAAAAAGATGTAGAAATAAAATGATAGTTGTAGTTCTCATATTCATTGTTTTCTTGAATTTTTGTTATATACATCTGTCTTTTTTTGTTATTTAATTTTATGTCTAAATAAAGTAGATGTAGTATAACTATACCGAACAGAATATAGGCGCTTATGAATATTTTACATAAACCACTAGACTCATTAAAACTATATAGGAGTAATTTTCAAACATTCGCTTGATGATTACCTTCACGAGAGTATATATACGACGTACAATAACTACATGCATGTGGGCTCCCTATTTCTCAATACTTAAACTCATTAGTTCGAGTCATTAAACAATACTTAAGAATTAGTTATTCTGATTCAACTAATATGAATTTCAATTAATGGAAGCATCAGCACAGAAAACTATGCCATTCGATTTTGAGAAAATTGCCTAGATAATAAGAAATAGAAGCAAAAAAAATTACAAAATAATGTTTGAATTTAAAATAATTTAATTCAATCACAAATAAACATCTATTGAAAATTGTTTTCATATAACAGCGATAGAGGATGAACTACGGACGCGAGTTCAGTTCATCCTGCATTTGATTCATTTCTAACTATCTTATTCTACTTAGTTCCAGAACTTGCTGGTAAAGATTTGAAAAAAAGTGGATTCAATTTTAAGAAGGCATATTCGAAATATCGATGTCCAGCGATGAGATTCGGTTCCTTGTTGAAAATAACATAGTGACGTTCTCGTAAGAGTTCAAAAAATCCATGAATCATGTTGGGATCAATCGGATGAAGTTCGACGAGAATTTGTTGTGGCAGAGAATTTGCCGATGCTTGCATAAGAAGAGGAAAGAAAAAGTATTCACCGCCTTCAATATCAATTTTTAATACATTAATTTTTCGTTGAACATGATTCAATTCTTGGATGATGGTTGTCCAACTTTTGGAACCTGGTGGATGAGTGCCATTGCCGAAAGTAATTTGATGAAATATACAAATATCTTTCGGACAAACGTATCGATTTTGATCGAAAGTATGAATTTCACAATGTGGCATTGTTTTTTTCATATCGACTTCGAAGCTGAAATCACCATTGGATCCAACACTGTACACCAAACAATCCAATCGAGATTTCAATCGATAAGGATCACATACCCATTTGCCACCATCACCCATTCGACCGACTCGTCTTGCATGAGAACAATGAAAATTAGGCTCCCAATTCGTGAGAAAAAAAATGTTGCTCTGGCGTTTCATCATGTTTTCTTTGTCTTGTGCTCGATAGACATTTTTGCGTTCATTCCAAACATTGTCCGGTTCACATATGAAATCATCACTTTCGCTTAATGATAAATGACAATTACCGGAAAAGATTGAAGATATTTTTGAGCATGATTGTTCACCCCAGAAAAGTATAATTGATACGATAATGAGCACCAAAAATAGGATCACCAACGATGCAGATGGAAGTTGCATTTATCAATGATGACCGATCAACAGAGAAAATACTGAAGTGAAAGAAATAGATATTATAAGTACATACAGAAAATGTCGTGGTTTAATTATCATCGTGATCGCCTTGCTTCAGAAGATGATCAACTGAAGTTTCGTATTCAACGCATAAAGTCCGTGTGAATCAATCTATTGTTGGACCTTCAATGTTTCTCATTTGTTTATTGATAGGTTTTACTTAGAAAAACCATAAAATAAAAACCAAACAGTGCTCGTTTTAGTAGTAATACTATGAACTTCAACTATTCTGCTACTTTTTGGCTTTATTACGAAAAACATTTATGAATTTTTTTTGTCGTTTTCATATATAACAGAATTGTTTTTCTGAACACAGCAAAAGAGAGCATGAAAGTACTACCCATACCGATGGTTTGTAGTGAAAAGAATTAAGACACTGTTGATTTATTCTCGTTATTACTAGACATGTTTTTACTCGCTGCTGAATCATGGAATATGCGATATTGAAATCCTTCTCATTTTGCATCACTCTGTCATTGAAGGCATTTTTTTGCATGTTGCACACAAGCCATGTATGAGAGAACTGCTCTCTTTTCCTGCATAGAAGCCGAACATTTTGACGGCTTTTATTTCATTGTTCTTTAGCAAATATTGATGAAATGGTAAAAAAATTATGCAAAAAGAAATATTATTAAACGCACTGACACAAGATAAAGAAACTCACAAGTAGGAGTAGGAGCATTGAAGCATAAGAACAAAGCTCTTAGTTTTGTATTCGTTTTTACTTCATTTTCGATGCATTCAGCCGCCCATTTATCCACATTATTTAATGGATACATTGACGAAAGAGGCATATAAATGAATAAAAAAAGGTTTAACCATCAGTCGAAATGAATAGGAAGGTAACATTTAAACACTCTAACAACGGATCATTAACTTTCATCGTATGCAATCAGTTCATGTAGAAATTCAAAAAAGAACACTCGTCTCTGCGCCGAAGAGATCAAGTTTAACCAGAAGTATTTGTTACAAGCAGAGTAACACATGCATAGTCGTGCTTGTGGTGAAAGAAAATTATCAAAAAAAAAATGTATAGCCTAAGTTGATCACTGGTAGAACAGAGGTTCAATTGAACAAAAGATTTGTTTTAGGTCGACGAATGGATAAGATTATTATCGCCAAGGAAACCTGTGCACCAATGAACACAACTCGAATTATGAGTAATTCACCCAAAAAAGATTCCAATATGATATTCAAAACTTCTAGAAACATGATAGAAAGTAGTTGTATTGTCAGACTTTAATTTTCAACGAAATTTTAACTTTTACTTGTACAATCGATCTTATTCGTTTATTTGTGTCTATACTTGTCGCAAACGAATACAAATAGGCCATGATCATAACTAAGTAGTTACTACTCATTGATGGTAAACGAACTTTCTATGGATATCGTCGATCCACTGCACGTCTTCGAGTTTAAACGAACGGGTTCAACTATTCAGAAACATACATCTACAAAAGAGAACAAATTCTGAACACTATTTTAATTGCAAGGTCAAAGTTTCCATGAAAGTAAATATTTATGGTGATTGGTGAGCCGAGCAATGCCGGAAGAAAAAAGATTTTACAGGATGAATAGACCTATTTTTTGCTTTATGACTAAAGGAAGTTACGCTGTGAACATATACAACAGTTCTAAGAGTTTTGTCACTTATGAAAATTAGTTTTCTAAATATATAAATTCATAAGCAGCTGAAAAAACCACAGACTGCTTTGAGTTTCAATCACTCGATAAGAAACCGAAGCTGACGAAGGCCTGAACAATCAAGCTGTTTCACTTATGTTGCACTTTTAGAAGACCTGACGAACAAATAAATCTCAGTTTCACGTTACAATAACAAAAATAGACCGAGAAATATGTAAAGTCTTACGTCAAAATGTTTATCAAATGGTTTCAGTATCCAAAATAAGTTGTTGTTTTACCATGAAATGAGGACTATTTGAACTTCAGCTGTATTGTATTTCTAGCTATGATATTTTAAGGAAAAAAAAAGGTTTAGAGTTCATATGAGACGAAAGTGCTGACAATGTAATGAAGACACGCAAGAGAAAGAAATTGTAATAATTTCTATCAAGAACTTTTGATAGTTTTATTTATAATAGAGTATAGACGAATCTCTTATTAGAAAACGACGCAACCTTTATTGAGTATACAATCTGTATGCTATAAATGTCTTTTTTTCTCTTTTTACGACTTCTGCTTATTGGAAGAACGTATAAAATCTGCCCACACAGCAAATGAGTCGAGATAAAATGCGAACCAGATGTATTACGCAGCTACATGTAATACTCGTAGTCAACAGCAATCACTTATTTTATAAAGTAATGTGATAAAAATTGTGAGTATTGATTGCAATGAAACTACCGAAGAGTGACTAAGCATTTATTTGACTTCTTTCAATGTGACAATGAAGACGTTTCTTGAGAACGTAGGTCTGAATATGACTGTTGCTGTTGATGTTCTCTTCAGTCAAATACCTATACTCACACTATGTACAAATAAGCAGCGATAAATTTGTATTCAATGTGCTGCTTTATAAAGAGAGAGAGAGAGAGACAGAAAGATCACTGAAAGAGAAACCAACGACGAACACAAAATAGAAAAGAGAAAAAAAAAGATGGCAATCACTCAAAATGGCTGTACTTCCTATGAAAAGAAATTCGTATGAATCAGCGTTTCAACAGCAACTTTCAAGGAAAAACGCTATTTTTTGCGTTAGAACGCGTTACCTTTTATTGCAACTCATTTTTTTCCAGTTTAAAACGGCACGTAAAAATAATGCTTAAACACTTTTATAAGAGATGCATCTCTTATATCCAATAAACACCATTGAAACTATCGTTCGAACACGTTTTCTTGTATGCGTTTGGAAGTATTTATTTTTTTATGTATTCAAACGTGATTTTTAGCGTTATTTGCCTGAACAAATGCGTTTTTTCCACATTTGTTAGAATCTAATTTTTAAACTATATTTTCTCATTAAAAAAATGACCTTTTCTTACAGACAAGTTAAAATATTCCTATTCTATCTATATCCTTATTCTTTTATCTTTACATTTATAGTCTTATATATCGATAGAGGTAAGGGTAGAATAAACGAATAGAAGCAAAGCTCTGCACAAAAAAATGCATTACGTACTAATAAAACAGATCTCAAAAAATGCGTTTCAACAAGTTTGAAAATATTCGTTTAAAGTCTAGCAAAAAATATTCGAGCTAAAAAGAAATCACGCGTTCAAAATTAGATTTTTGTAGAATTTTTTTTTTCGTAGATTTCTTTGGCATTTTTCGATCTTTGAGATAAACGAATTTGACATTCGAAATGCGTAAGCAACGTTTCGATACGAAAAAGTAGTTTTAGCTGACTCTACGTGGTGCTGATAATGTAATGAGAAGAGAACGTCTGAATGAAATGACAAAACAACATACTACAATAAAATGTGTTATATTATGCATCTTTTTGTCTAAATTATTTCTCGAGTAATTACTGATCAAGAATATGTTAAGAGATGGATGGATAATCGAGAAAGGACTGTCATAACGGAGTCTGATTAAAATCAAACAATCGTGAGATGGTTCCATCTGAAGATTTGACGACCTAGAGCTATAAGAATAAATATTACTTACTCGAACTAAACTAAAGCAATAGTAATCATTTACTTTTACAGAAAAAATGACAAATGCGCTGAAGAATGAATCAAAACACATTTTCAAAATGTATCGAAATTTACTGTGTTGAAAATTACAACGGATGCGACATATGTTATAGTTATGTTTAATGTGAGACTGTTGCATTGTGTTACTTTTTTTTTTTGTCTTTCGAAATAAACTGTTTTCAATTCCAAGGAGAATAACTATTATAATTAAAAAATGAATAATGAAAAGACAACATATTGCTAACGAGGGAACCGCTCGAAGTGATTCAAAGCTTTTAAGCCGATATTTTGCCCATAAGTAGAGTCCAATGAGATTAGAAAAAGCCCAAAAGGACAAGGGCCCATGGGCCTTTCTTCTCGAGTTATGGTCATTTTAC
>CAJNSZ010002480.1:0-15356 GCA_905329745.1 Rotaria sp. Silwood2
CAAATTTCTAAGTTTTAATAAAAAAAAAATTAAATTCAAAGAAGAAAGATGAACAACAAAAAGAGCATGCGATAAAGTACGCATATCATTATTGTCAACATTATCACTACAGTTAAATTCTTTAAAAATAATGTTGTAACAAGTTAAATAATTTTTGACGTGTAAAAATTATATAAAACATTGATAAAAACAAGTCTTAGTGCGTGAACTATGATATATGATTATCAATATGTATATGTCAAAGCTAATTTTGTTTTTAATGAAATTTCTGAATCTAATCGTCTTCAATTTATTTTAGGCTTGATTTATTGTAGTTTTATCAATAGAACTCAAGAAAGAAAGATCTATGAAATAAGATTTTTCTTCCTATTGCAATGATTTTTTTTTTGTATGCGCTATCGTTACTATCGGAGAGTTTTACTCCGTCTTAGAATAAATCCTTTCGTCATTGTTACTTTTATTCATGAGAGCACGGGATCCTCGAGCTAATGAATTCGCCAGTGCTACCATCATTTTCTATTGAAAAATCGATCAAAACTAAGAAAATATCGAAAACTTTAGATCGTCGTCACTGATCAATGTATCACCTTACACCTCCAAAACTTATGATATTTATGAAAGATGTTTTTAACTTATTAGTAAATACAAACAACAAAAGTTCATTCTTCTCATTTATAACTCTACTCAACTTCAGTTCAAAAGACTTGTATCGTTTGATAACATTAGATCGTAATATGAATATAATCTTTGTTAAAAACCTTAAATTCTACTCTATTTCAAAAACGATATAACTGCTTCTGATCTATGAGATCTTTCGAAAATTTATTCGTAGTATCCATTCTGTTTAATAATATTTTTTTTAATCATATTGTTTCACTTTTAACAGAATAAATACACATTTGGAAACATTCGAAGCAACTAGCGTATTCAAAGATCAATTACTATTGATTCGTTTTATCTGATTTAACTGGCAATATAGATATGTTTGTATCAACATAGTGATGCAGCTGATCATTTGTTTTTAATTTGCTATATATAGTTTATTTTCTGGCTGAAGTAAAAATTTGAGCTTTTCTCAATGGCAAGAAATTTCATGTTGAGAAGATATTTCAGTCAAATCTAATCATCACAGTGTTTTGAATGTGTTAAAATTTTGAAAATTAAAACAATACAACAAAGTAAAAATATGAAATTAATGAGAGTACAAATGATTATCGATGAATGTGTCCTTATATGTTTATATTTGTTATTATTTTCCATTGTGTCATGTGACACTCGTATCAAACAAAGTTAAACTTAGTGTTGTTCTTCATTTCAGTAGCCACATGTACAAGTCATAATAAGTATCACGTATAACCAATGACAATAGCTATTATAGAAAAATTATAAAGAAAAATTTATGTGAAAATACAGAATCAGCGTATGCTTTCTCTTATGATACGGTACAGGACGATTGTATCGTTCTATCCTGCGTTTATATTTAATTTGTACACATGAAATATTGCTGATGAGCGACATCAATCGTTAAATTGGTCTTGTTGGTTACCTAAAACCAATAGGTAACGAGAAAAATTCTTTCTTTTCATATTTTTGTCACACCTTTATTCATTCTTTTCTTTCTTTTCTATGATTGTTACCTACGTAAAAGTATCTAAACATCATCGCATGATTATTATATAGCAACATATTGAAACTTGATTTTATGTGATATTAAAATATTATTTCAGATGCGGTTATCACAATATCTTGCATGTTGGCAATCAAATGATTTTTGGTCTATATTTCTGGGTATGTCAAAAGAAAATTAAAAAAAATTAATAAGCCTATGTCAATAAAAAAGAAAACCCAAAGAAAAATATTCCTGAGAAATAATGTTTTTTTTTATTCTTTTTCTTGTTTTCATTATGAGTACAAAAAAAAAATACAAATACGAAAATAGAATCACAATAATTGATTAATATAAATAAATTCACTAAATTGTAATCATCTGATTAATATTTGTCTACTACGAATTTTTTTTACGCAGCTTATTTTACTTCGTTGTCTAATTTTACAGAAATGAGTCTGTATGTTATGTTTGTACTTTCAATGTTCGGAACTGAGTGATACAATTTTTAAAAAAGAACACTGCATTTATTTCACATGATGAAGAGAAACGTTTCTTTTTTTTTATGTTGTACAATGTTAAACCTTGAATATGTCCTTTTATTGTTTCCTCATAATCATTATGATTTATTTGTGTTTGAGGAGAAAAATCTTTAATTGATAAGAAGGTATGAGCAAAGATGTTATAACACTTGTTCAAGGAAAAGAAAACAAAGCCCCTCGAATGAGCCAATTAAATCCGCATAATGACAAATCTCTGGAAGAAAATAAATTTGAGAGCGGCCGACATACTTAAGAGCAAGAACATGATGATTATATCGATCATTCAAACTTTTATTTTTCTTTGCTAGTTTCTTTCTTTTTGCCATTGAAATTCACAACAAACAAAATATACATTCATTGTTTTTTCTTTTCAGGACATCGACTTCGATTCAGATATATCATCATTGGGATAATCACGATTCAAAGTGGCTACTTCCACATCATCACGAATAAATATTTCAACAGATGACGATGATGATAAAATTCTTAATGAGGAACTTTTACAAACAGAGAATTTATCTAATGATGAAGATGATAAACAAACTCATCACGATTCAGAGATTTCATCGATTACTAATTTGACAAGTAATCCAACATCAAGTGAATTTAATTTGAGTACAAGAACAAGTAGTCATTCATCAGACATAAATGTACCTATTTCATCATTATCAATGGTTGCTATTAGTTCAAAACAAGCATTAGCTTCATCATTGATCAATACAGATGTAAATAATGAAAAATCAAAAAAAGGTGTAAAACATTTTTTACGAAAAATTTTTGGTTCATCATCAGCATCAAATACATTACATCATCATGAAACAAAATCAAAATATGTTGATTCGCATAATATTCATAGTAGAGCTTATTCATTACCTATTACACAAGGTCCTATTCGTTTATTTATACTTCGACATGGTGAAAGACTTGATCGATATTATTCATCACAATGGTTACGACAAGCATTTGATAAAGATGGAAACTTTTGTCGTTTTTCACCTATTTTACCGTAAGTATTTCAATTGAATATTATGAATTGATTTAATACTTTTTTTTCTCTCATTTGTCGTTTGCTGTTTATATTCATAGATTTAATACTAAATGCTTTAAGAAAAATAAATAATCAACTAACTGATGGTGCAAAAATTCTGCATTAATTATGTTTTCAGTATATAGCGTAACAATAATTCGTCGTAGAGATTGGGTAGTTTCTTTATTAGAAAGAGTAAAATCTTTACTACAAAACGGTGCAAAAATATTTCATTATTCGAAAGTAGTATCAAATTATTCGAATTACAAAACCACAGGAAATCTCTCTACGACCCCCAATGAAGTTTTTCTCATTATGCCTAATATTCTATTTTATCTAATGTACTTTTATAGAGGTTCATTGAACTCTAATTGGACATAAAATATGAAGTTTTATTAACTTTGACTGTTGGAAAAAATCTGATTTTTTTAAATCATTTATTAATTGTGAACAATTTTCACTCAAAAAAAAGAATTAGATAAATGCCGGTTTCGAATTCAATCAATAACTTGAAAATATTATTTTTTACCTCTTTAAAATGTCCTATCGTACAGCGCTACAAAATTTGATAAAAGACGGACAATACGATCAAATTTCTTAGTGAATAGAGGCTTTCTTCTAAATTTCAGAACTGTGTGCAAAGAACTTTTCTAGTTAAAACATATTATTACAACTTTTTAGCCTTCGGTGGTAGTAGAGACTTTGCTTTTTCTAACATAAAAACTATTAAGTCTCCGCAGCAAGTTGTTATCACGTTATATATTGAAAAAACATGCATGCAGACCTTTTACACCATCCGTTATTCTCTCCTCGACAGAGTTCTCTTGTTTTCAATGGAAGAAAATTGAGATCTAATAAGGAACGATTCACACTATCAGATATTGTTAGATCTAATACTATTGCTACAAATATGTTAATGTAAGACTGAAAATAGTCTGAAATAATTCACATCCATCATCTTAATTTTGAAGTGCTATGTTTACAGATGCTTAGTTTCATCTCTGTGTAAAATTCTTAATTTTGATGCTTTCGAAAACACGGATATGAATATAAGTTCTATTGTAATAATCATTATCATAAACCGAAATTATTTTTAATTTTTCCTAGTCTTCTTGGTACCTATTCTTAGCTATAACATTAAGTCGAAGAGCATTCCACACTAGGAAAGATTTAAAATAAGCAAATTAAATCATTTTTTTTTGTTTAATCTATAGAGAAACATTACCAGTACGTGCTTCAATTGGTAATTTTGATCTTGATCCACCGCTGACATATAATGGTCTTAAAGATGCTTATCGAACTGGTAAATGAAGCAAATTTTTCATTGTCTTATTTTGTTTTCTTTTGTTAAAAATAGGCGCTGCATTAAAAGAAAAAAACTTAGCTGTTCATTACTGTTATTCATCACCAGCATTACGTTGTGTTCAAACTGCTACAAAAATGCTTGAAGGTTTACAATTAAATAATAAAATAAAAATTCGGTAATTATTGAATAAACAAAATAAAACTAACAAAAAGCAATTTTTATTATCTCTAGTATTGAGCCGGGTTTATTTGAATGTACTGCTTGGTATATACCAAATGAAAAAAGCAATGTATTAACAATGCCACAATTTATGACAAAAACTGAGCTGTTAGAAAATAAGTATCCTATTGATAAAAATTATCGTGAACAAATGAATATTGCTGAAATATCTCAACTTGAAACTGAATTAGAATTTTATGAACGAAGTCATACAGTTACTTCAACTATTCTTAAAATCCATGAGAATGAATTTATTACACAAATACAACAAGAACAATTAACACCTCAACAGCATATGCATATTTTATTTATTGGTATAACATTTTGGTTTATTTTTATGTTGCTTAAATAATTAAAATGAAATATAATTTTTTAGCTCATGCTCCTACATTAGAAACATGTACACGTAAATTATGTGGTGGAAGATTTCGTCCATCTCTATTAGCAAATGTTATTCGAAATGTAGATTATTTAACAGTAAATATTAAAAATTAAGTTAAATGAAATTTTATTTTATTTCTATTTTTAGATGACTGTTATTGAAAAAACAGATAATAATTGCGATAAATGGATATTTCGACGAAATTCATTTTATGGCGATGAATTTTAATTTTAATTCTTTGTTTTTATCTTTGTTTTTTTTTGTATTTCATTAAAAAGAAAAAAGTAAATAATTGAGAATTAATTTCATCTTTTAGATAAAATGCCGTCCACATATTTATAATATTAAACTAAATTAATAATCCAAAAAAAGGAAGAAAGATGAGCAGCACAATGACAACAGAAAACAATCCCATACCCATTGCAAAAATGGTTAATGATTTATTCTTACAATGGCTTTCATTACCGGATACACGTACAACTCTATCTGCTGCATTACATAGTGTTCGAACAAATAGTAAAATGCCAGAACCTATAATTTATTCAAAGGTGTGTAGATTTATAAATTTCATTGATAAATGAGTTTTTCTTTTGTTTTCTAGACTCTTACAACACGTGGTGGTGGATTTTCAAAATCGCAACATTTTGAATCACCACCCGTTTCACCTGTACCTCGGGCACCGTCAAGTCCACGTGTTAGTTCATCGAATAATTTCTCACTTGGTGAAACTACTCCTGGTATAAGTAGTCGTAGTGAAGAAAAGAAACAACGTTCATCAAAGAAAATATCTACAACAGTGAACGGTAGTCCTAGTCCTATTATTGATCAACAACAAGTAAGTTCTTCTTGACCATATCTTTAGAGATAATAATATCGATTCTTCATTTTGTCTCATTCGTTTTTGGTATTCAACATATATATATATCATATATAGGATATAAAAAAAGCCAACTATATAATTAGGTGATGATAATCTCAATAGAGCAATATCCAGTGAAATAACATAGGAAAAAAATTATCATATTCACAGTTTATTGAGGTTGTAGAGTATAGATTTGTATTAATAAAGAATACAAGTGATGACTGATTTAATTTTTCTTATTTCTATTGAGATAAATCGAGAAGTACCAGAGATAAAAGATAAATATAATGGAAATTTATGCTTTCTTTCAAGATAGGAGGAGCATAACAGTTAGTAGAATATCTGGTCAAATGATTCGTATAGTCGCTTAGATCTGTTGTCATACATGACTCGATCTAAAGCACCAACGGGACAATATATGTTTTTGAACGATCTCGATCTTATGATCGTTATTGCAATACTATTCATAAAGGTACAAAAGCAAAATCAGCATGTTCAATATCGATTATTGAAAGTATACAGGTTTTGTCATTCTGTTTCAGCATCATACACACCTTTATCAATTTCACTGAAAAATTCTCAAATCACTTATTAATTTTCTTTTTCAAAAAAAAAAAAAACATTTCCGCTAAACAAATACAATAATAAATTTTAGCAAAAAATTTTTAACTCAAATACTGCCTAGCCATTTAAACTAGAGATGTCCAGGATAATCTTTTTCTGTACCCTGTACCATATAGCTGAGAAAAACTTTCTAAGCCATACCCTACTTCACCCTACGAAGCTCTAATTTACACAATAAATAATAGTTCACACATTATCTTGTATTTTTTATCAACAACATCGATAAATTTTTTTAACATTTACTTATTCAAACTATTATTTTTATTAGGTATCTATAGAAAAAGTTTTAACCACTCAATTTCCAAGATCCGAAACAACTCCATCGTCTCCTACAACATCGACAAGTAGTACTCCAAATCGATCTTCAGCAAGAACTACAAGTACACCATCAAAGGATGTTTCATCAAAACAATCTCAACAAACACCTATTTCACAACCGAGTCCACAATCACCATCAAATGTTCCACTTGATCAATCTCCCAAACCAACAAATACTACACTTACTTCTGCACAACAACCAGTTGATAATATTATATCTTCGCCAACTGTTACTATAACAAAAACACCCATATCATCATCACCTAATGAACAAGTCATACAGCCGAAATTAACACCATCAAAAACAACAACTTCAATTGTTCAACAAACAACATCAATAACTGTTAAAATTGAAGAAAAACAAAAATCTGTTGAAACCATTCCTAAATTTTATTTTTCTGATGAATACAATGCATCGGTATCAACACGTGATGCACTACTTACTAAACAATTACGAAAAGTTCAAGATGAATTATTTGTACCAAAACATGATAAACTACATTTGGAAGATTTTGGAAAAGTTGCTCAGGTATAAATCATAAGTTTTAATTATGATAAATATTTATTATTATGTATATACATATTTTTTTTTAGTTAGTCGATTTGACTTTATATTGGAAAGCACCATTATTTCGTGCGTGTGTACAAGATGCTTTAGGATCACAAGTAACAATAACATCAGATACAACTGTTACTTATTCACAATTTGAATCATTTTGGAAAAAGTAAATAATTTATGACACGAAAGTCTTGACATAAAATATTCATTAATTTTTCGATCATATAAAGACAATTGATTAGAGCGAGAAACAAACATTTTTGCTCGTTCCAAAAATGTGTTCAGAATTTTCTCGAAAGATAAGATTGGACAGTCATCATCAGATAGTTTCAAATTAGTCAATGTACAGAATAATATTTGAGTCAATTTTCAATTTTGATTAAAACCTATCAAATTCAAATTACGATATAACTTTGTAGAGCAAAATTTGCTCTATCAAGAATGTTATTTACTTTTTCAAGACAAACTTTAAAACTATTACATTTTTAAAAACCGTTTTTGAAACGGTGATTTCCGATTGTCATACAAATTAGCTCTCTCACAAGAACAGATTTCCCTTATCGTAGTGTATCATATTTTGTATAGAATTCAGTGTTCTACAATAATGTTGAATTGAAATTATTCCAAGACTTAAACTCAGGAGTGCGCTATAACGACTATTTTTCTTTGCAAAGACATCATTTCGGATTTTTTCATAGAATTTACTGATAATTATTTAATTTTATCTCAGAAGGAAAATCTGAACATATATTCAGAATATAAAATGATAAGTTCCTATTTCAAAAGATTCAAATGAAATGACTAAGAAAAAATATTTCATGGAAATTTAGTTTGATGCGTTGAGATATGAGTGCAGAAAATTGAAATTAATATAAAAATAACATAGAAATAATGTGTATAGCTTCGGATTGCGTCAAGAAAGAACGAGGGCTTACTTGTCAACATAACAACCCATCATATTTTTAGTGTTCTAATTTCATCTTTCATACATTATCTTATAGAACTCGACGAACTGAGAATTGTTTTTTTGTGATAAAACTTGACCTAAAATTAGCAAGCCTGAAAAAAATTATCGTGAGAATGTTTATCCTTTTTGTTTATTCGTAATATGAAAGTCATAAAAAGTCCATCGAAAATGCTCTCCTGACTAGACATGCAGCAAACCCAAACGGTTTTTCTGCATGTCTGATCAGGGAGTGTTCTCGATGGATTTGGTTTTTGATATATTCCTGAGGGGAACCCCTAGCTAAGTTGTCGTCTGATTTTGAAACGCACATTGATCCATCCAGTTTTTCATGCTGAGCACGGTTCTAACATTGAGTTTTGCATTTTAAATGGAATTCATCAAGAAATACTCGAAATAATGCTGGTTTTTTTAGTTCAAATTGTGAACAAAAAGTAAAAAAATGTCACCATAATATTTTTTAGGATTGGATTTTCTCGATGAAATTCCGTCCCGAAAAAATTCTCAGATCGACGAGTTTCATCACACAATTTATGAAACATGAAGCAAGGTCACTGAAAATGCGATAGGTCATTTTACAGACAAATACGCCCTTAGCTCTTTCCTGATCCAACTGAATCCGAAAAATATAAATATCCATTCTAAATTTTTTTTTACTATTAGAATGAATCTCATGATTCAATTCAAAATCAAACTCGGGAATGCATTCCTTCAATTGAATGTATAGAAACAAATTTTGGTCGCACATGATCGATATTAATCGAGATGCTTGCAGTGGTATTATGTAATTTTTTTTTCTATATTTGTTTAGAGTATGTAAAAACAATCATGATAATGCATTAAAATTTATCTATTTACTCATTCATTCATCTCCATCAACATCACCAATGAATCGTCAATATTTAACTATTGATGATTGGGATTATTTTATACAAGATATAATAGATACACATCCGGGTTTAAAGTTTCTTCGTGAAGCACGTGAATTTCATTCAAGATATATTAAAACAGTTGCTGCAAGAGTTTATTATAATTGTAATCGATCATGGTCAACAAGATTAACTGTACAAGAATTGAGACGATCAAATTTTTTAGAGGTAGAAAATCTTTTAATAGTACTTATTTTATCGAAAAATGATTTATTATAGAAGAAAATTCATCAATGGAAAGGTGGCATTGATGTTGTTGTTTTTTTATTCAGGAAATTTTATTTAGTCTATATTTCTTTGATAAGTCAATTTACTCTGTCTATGTACATAAATAACAATGAGTGAAAATATAATGTGAAATGAATGAGCTCGTCGATGAAGTTACATTGATCCTGATTTAAAACAACACAAAAGAGGCTTTTTATAGGGTGTATTTTGTGATTTACTGCATGCGATCTGCTTCTCATATATCTTTTATTGCTTTTACAACACCCTTTACAAGTTTTGAAAAGATACAAAAGTAGCTTGGCACATGTAACTCGGGTCTCTGCTAAATATTCCTTCAGTAGGATTTGTAAGTGCTTGATCATAAATCTATGTTCTTAGGAGTGCGAGTCCAAGAGAGACAGAAAAATAATGGGATAGTTTTGTGCAAATCGGATTTGTGATTTCAAATAGTTCCCCGACCGAAAAAAATCTGAATCAAACACTACGAATTAATAATATACAAATACGTTGTCCTATGCATTCTTTTCTCCACAACAAGATTATGTCAATTACTCTGTCAGAAAGTGTAAAGATAATTATAATATTTACATAGAACAAATGTTTATATTTATTTCATATAAGCATTTTGTTATTATTGAGTATTTGCAAAGTTTTAAAATTTTAAACTACATGAAATACTTTATAGAATTTTTAAAATGCAAAAATATTTCAACACATTGTTTATTTTATATCAATTTTATAAGAAATGATTGATCTATGATGATTTTTTCTTACTTTGTATAGACTCTCGATAGAATTCAAGAAGAAGAAGATATTAATCGTATACATGATTATTTTTCATACGAACATTTCTATGTTATTTATTGTAAATTTTGGGATATAGATGCTGATCATGATTTATTAATTAGTCGTGATGATTTAGCCAAACATAATAATGGAGGTAAATATATTCATTTTAATTTGAAATAATAATTAATTAAATAACTTTTATTTTCAGCTATTTCTAATAAAATGATCGATCGAATTTTTTCGGGTGCTGTATCGAAGTAAATGCATTCAATAGTTATCTTCGTTGATAGCTTTATTTTTATTTTTTGCAGTAGTCAAAATATGAAAGAAGGAAAAATGTCTTATTATGAATTCGTATGGTTTCTTATTTCTGAAGAAGATAAATGTTCACCAACGAGGTAAAATTTTATTCATATTAAAAAACTGTTAGCACAATTTCTGTAGAATTATATTATGAAACACGATGTAGATACTGTTGTAGATTGCAAGAAGATTGTTTTATTCTACCTATCTTGAAACACATTTCTTCACCGCCCTTGTACTTAATCCCCCAGCAACGCAATAAAGATTTTGGTTCATATATTAAAATGAGGCGTCTTGATCGTGTATCAGTAACATCTGTCATAGATTCTGATGAACGAAAGACATTACCAGGGATATCTATCATGATCTGTTTGAAGGACAGACACTCTGGCCACCCAGAAGGATATTTATTAATGATTTAGATAGGACGACATATTATCTGACATATGGATTATTTAGAGACACAAACGTTCTTGTTCCTCTAATTAGCATTAACGAAAAACACCACTAGTAAGGATTAGGAGCTATTTTTATTGTGAACAAAAGAAACAGAGAGAAAACACTTCTGAGAAAATTATATATTCTTCTTTCATATCGAGTAATTTTACAGAAATATGTGTTCAGTATAATCAACTTTCAAATTTTCGACAACTGCAATTTGGATGAAACTTCCACTAAATATTCCTACACCTCAAACATCTATACAATGTTAGTGCGCATGTCTTAGGCCTAAGCTAAATGTTTTCTAGGTAAAACTCTTTTTTCCTCAATATAGAAACAATTTTACTGAAGGCTAACTCTATATTTGGAAGCAACATCGAATGATGTATAATATATTAGTCTTCGTATAATAAAATATTTCTGCGTATAAATAGGATTAGAATCTCTCACAGTGACGTTTCAATTCAAAAAACCCCAAGTCCCATTGGTCTATGGACAAATGCTCACAGTAGTGGATACAACTTTCTATACTGTAAATTTTAACATTCCTTTTAAATCGTGTTTCACAAAAAAAAACTTATTCGAATTATATCATGTTTTAGTATTGAATATTGGTTTCGTTGTATGGATATAGATGGTGATGGTATTTTATCCATGTATGAATTAGAGTATTTCTATCAAGAACAAGTACATAAAATGGAAATATATGGTATTGAATATATGCCATTTGAAGATTGTATATGTCAAGTGAGAACGCATTGAAAAACAAAAGAGGAAGATTTCTTCTAATTATTTTATTGAATTTTGTTAGATGCTTGATTTAGTGAAACCTGAAGAAGAAAATAAAATACGTTTAAAAGATTTAAAACGATGCAAATTAACAAATATTTTTTTTGATACATTTTTTAATCTTGAAAAATATTTAGCCAACGAACAAAAAGATCCTTTTTCAAATTTGAAAGTAAGCAGATTAGTTTTTTTTCTTGTCTTGTTTCTACTGCCCATTTCAAAAGAGAATATGCGTCACTGTTTTCTAAATAACTTTTGATAGGAATATCACAACGAGTTGCAGTTTCGACTATTCATGAGCAAGATCTAAGGCTATCGAAATTCAATTGGGCAGCAATTGATCATTCAGATGAGTTCTCGATGAAGACTTTCGAAAACGAAATTCTAAAGCTATTTCCGTTTCGATCGACGCAAACCTGACACTCCTAGCTTGTTCTATTCGAAAGTTGTAAGACTTATACAGAGAAGTCCGATTTCAGTCAATTGACTTGTAATCATCGGGAAATGCAGCGAGAAATAGGTAAATCATCGTGCTGATTTGAATGGTGATATTTGTTTTCACATTCGAATTGATCTGATACAGTTATTTCAATACTTCCGAAATGTTAATTTCTTCGCTACATATGAAGATTGATTGTGAAATATTAGTAATATTCAGATAGCAGTGTCAGATCAGTCCAAACCTAAAAGCAAATATCAGCATTCGACTCAATATAGTAAATTATTCCTGTATAGTTCCTTTTCAGAGTGATCACAGGTCAATTAGCTGAAACCGAACCTCACAGAAAAAGTTTTATAACTCTCGAACGGAGCAAGCCAGAGATGTTAACCTTGCGTAGACTCAAAGAGGAGAATTTTTCGTATCGACTAGTTCTATTAAAGGTTTGAATCGAGAGGAATATAACTTCAGAATATTATTTTCGAAAATCTTCATAAAAAAATCGCCCGATTGGTCAGCTATTGGTCAAATATGGTTCAATGTACATCGATAGCCTTGAGTCTTCTCTCTCGAATGATGAAAACCGCAGGTCTCTATCATGTTCCTATCAACATTTATTTAAAAACCAGTACATCACATTATTTTTTGAGATGGATGTTAAAAACAAAGTTTATTTGTTTCATTTTTTTGTTGTGAAGGATCCTGATACACCTGAAGTATCTGATTGGGTTAAATATGCTGAAGCTGAATATGATAATTTAACACATGAAGATGGAGCTAATGATGATCTTGATGATGAGTAAGTTAAATAAGAAAACATGTATTTTATAAATTTTTTTCAATTTTTATAGAAATTACGATGAAGATTTTGAAGATGAAGATGATGGAACTGAAGAATCAAAAAATAAAAAATTAACTGGTAATAATGTATCATCACCCCAACGTGTTGCTTCTGCTTCAAACAATAAAGCTGATGATTTAGAAAATGAACTTAAACGTTGGAAAGATTGATTTCTTTTTCTCTTTTTTTTACCCGAACGTCTTTCCTTTCGTACATACAAACTAATTTTTTCTCAACTTTGACTGTTTTTTTTCTTCTTTCTTCGTTATCTTATGCAATCTCCGTATAATGTCTTTTTTATTTTGTTCTTCATCTTGTTTTTACATGGAAACAGGATGTACAAGAATATTGCACTTTAGAAATTTGATATTTTATTATTGAATTTTATATACGTAATAGAATTGATGGTCTAATAAAGTACCATTTATCGAAAATGTTGATTGTAGTTGTAAAATTCCTGACAAAGACTCTGAGTATTTAAGACATTTTTGTATAACAGTAGAACAAATAATAAACTTTATCAATAATGCATCTGCTAGTTCTTTGGACTTATTAAACTTGCTAAAGATCAATATGAACAGTGTAAACAAAGCCTTTTTTCAAGCACAGTGAAGAATAAACCCCTTTTCAGACCAGTACTGACAAAAACAGTATCTACTTTCTCATATTTTCAAGTACTGTCCCCCTCTCATTCCCAGAATAGAAGGCTATAGATGTCCCAGAAACCTTTTTTTGGAAACCCAGTGGGTCTTTTTTTTAATTGAAATTATTATTTTTTCTCGTAAAAAACCTGTTTCCTCGAAATTTGTTTCCTAAAGATGGCTGCTTGAATACCAGAAGAGTTTTCTAGAAAAATGTTAGCAAAGACATATTGAGAGATAGACGACAACCTTAAAAGCAGCCGTGTGAACTTTCACTATAGAAGGTCATGGTCTTTTATCAAGGCAAGAAAAGGCGAAGATTTCACACTTCAGCCGACTCCAAGGGTATGTCATAATTATCCTTTTGGAATTTTAGAGGTATTTGTGAAATACGCGAAGACCCACGAAGACCCAAAAAGGTTGAACATTAGAGGGATTTTCCAATACATACTGTTGTGTCCAATCTACGAAGACCCATATCTTTTGCCAGTTAGGTGGCCTACTCGAGTTAGCTACATACCCAAAAAATCAGGCTTTCATATGCTTGCCTAAGAAAAATAGCATAGACGTACTTTTTAAATTTTAAGCCTTACGATTAAATTTCGCATATTAATCATGCCATGTGAGAATTATGACCACACTTGCTCAATCAAGTAGTCGTCAGATTTTGTTCAATTCGAGATACTAGTATTGAAGAAAGAATTTTGTGAATTTTGACGAAAACTGTTCTGAAAAATATTAAACCCTTGGTTTTTTGTGTATGTTTTACGAAAACTCCTAAATATCTGCGTTTCGATCAACGGGGTATTGACAAGACCATATCTCAAGAACGGTTTAACCAATTGAGCTGAAATTTTTTATAAGCATATTTCTTTATGATTTCTACTTAAAATAAAAGTTTCAACTAAAAATATTGTACTCTTAAGTTTTTATGAATCATTCAACATGGACAAAAGTTCACATTTTCGACTAGTTCCATCATCCATAACTCGCAATTGGAACATGATAGAGACCCGACATTTTTACTGGAGCTAGAATTTATAGAGTTCTATCTTTAATAGAAATTCTAATCCTGCAATCCCTACTTCCGATCAGTAGAATTCTCTCAAAAATGGTTTTTCCAAGAAAACCCTAATTCTCAAACAAGATTTCCTTCTAAGAAAATGGATAGTTGAAGATTTGAGTTTAAAAAGTTGAAGTATTTGTGAAATATACAAACACTCACAAATATAGAACTGATATCATCAGTAGATCGAGTTTGGCGAGTTGAATCTATGAATATTCACGAACATTTAAAACGGTTGAACGTGAGAGTGATTTCCAATGTACGCTGGTTTTTTCAATTCACGAACATTCATATATTTTACTAATGTCCCATGTGATTCGAACCGGAAAAAAACCGGCGGTATACCGCCGGTAGACCGTTCGGTATAATGTGCGCTCTACCCGCGGTTTTGCCGGTAGTTGCAAAAAAACCGGCGGTATACCGGCGGTTCACCGCCAGTATTTACCGGTAGTAACAAAACAACTGGTGGTATACCGGCATG
>CAJNSZ010002481.1:0-15353 GCA_905329745.1 Rotaria sp. Silwood2
GAAAGTTATCGTGTAAACGGCCGGCCGGCCGGACATACTGACCGATTCTAGAGTGTACTCACTTTTTGAGTACACAATAAACCTTCAATATTCGATTTAACATTTGATCTATATGATACTTGACTTTCAAACTGAAAAAAAAGACTTAAAAAATTTTGTTTCGATTGAAATTTGTTTTTTACTAGAATAAAACATTTATCAATATGACGTGTATAAGATTTTTGATTAGCTTCTTGATTACATAAAATACAAAAACACATACCATCAGATTCATCATTAGTAGTATCAATTTTCTAAATCAAAAAAAAAGGAAATATTGTGTTTTTTTTTGTATAGATTAATAATAAATATATTTACATTAGTATCTTTAATTACTTTTAATTGTTTTCTTGTTCAATAATTTCATCTAATTTTTGTTGTTGTTCATCAAGTGTAGATAATCGTTTTTTTTTTTATTTCTTCAATTTTGATTCGAATTTCGTCAATTGCTGTTTTATTTAGAGTATTAGCAACTGAAGGAATTGTTTGTCATTGCATTAAACGCATTGAAAGAAACTGAAGAAGACGCAAGGGGGAAACATGATACTTTTGTACTTTAAAGTACGGTAAAGTACCATAAAGTACCATGAAGTATCTTAAAGTACCTTAGAGTATCTTAAAGTACTTTAAAGTATGGTAAAGTATGATGAAGTACTGTAAAGTTCTATGAAAAGTCTTCAAGTCATTTCAAAGTCTCTGTACACATAATATATTGTTCATTGTCATTTACTTTAATGTATGTCGTGAGGGTGACTGTCCTCTCTTCCAGTCAGCTTCGGAGCGCATTCATCCGATAGAAATATTCTATCACTTTTTAAAAATTATTCCATAAGTCTAAAAGATTGCTGGTACCATGAAATGGATGACTAGCGGATTATTCGAAGTTTTCCACCACGGTTTCCCATTATATCAATAGATTTTGAATGAGATGGCGATTGTATTCTAGAGCTGATGAAATATGTTTAATTTTAAGAAATCCACGTCTATCATCGCTGCACCTAAATTAATTATTTCTGTTTTTCGATGGGGTAAGAGACAAGGGGGGAAACAACTGATTTATGATTTTGTTATTTAAAATGAGTTGAGGTGATTTAAGGTGATTTAAAATAATTTAAAGATGATTTAAAATCATCTAAAATCAATTTTTCAAGTGTGATCTAACATCATTTACAAATGATTTAGTTTTGATTTTCAGATGATTTAAATCGTTTGTTTCTCCCTGAGTAAGAGATATCTAGAGGAAATAATGATTTTGAAACATGTATTTTACAAATAATAGTTTGTTTATTTGAGAGTTAACAATTCAATAGCCTGACTTTTTATAACAGCTAATGAATGTAAAAAACCAAGCTAATGGTAACTGGTTGCTTCTTCTAGTGATAGAAGAAAACATAGCATCAGAATCTAGATTATGTCTTAATTCAATGAATAGAATACAAAGAATAAGATATTGACATAGTAGTTGATATGTTCACATGAACTTTATGAAATGTGTATAGAACTAGAGAAGTTGTTGTATTTCCACCATGTATGAATGAATTAGCATGAATAATTTATCAAATGTGAATATTTTTTTCACAATTTCAATTTATAATCGAGCATTATCACAAGCAAAACTCAAGAGTTAAAGTAGTATGTTAATATAAACTTTATTGTGATTCATCAGTGAGAGTGATCTATAAATTGTCGTTAATTTGCTAAGGTCCACCGACTGAAATCTAATTATCTAAATAGCTAATCCTAATATTAATAATCCGTTAATTTTTAGAATGACGATTCAACACGGTTAAAAAAATAAATTAGGACATAGTCAATATTTATTAGCACTTTCTCTTCTAGAAAAGTATATCGTCAGGTAAAGAATTGACAAAAACCCAACTTTAAATATGGACAAGGAAAAGATGATCAGATAATACTTCAGTAATTCCATACATCGAGTATGAAAAAATTATAGCCTGACGATATTTTCCTCCGTATTTTTCGATAATTATCTATATGCAGCAAGTGTCGATAATGATTCTATAGAATTAATAATTAATGTCTGACTTAGACCCTAAAATATACTTTTGCGTTCGAAAATACGACGTTTATCAATACTCTTGAAAAAATTTTGAAAACAATTGAAGATGTTAACAATGAGTCTGATTTTGCAGTCGAAGTCTTTTAGGTATAGAGGTATCGTTAGAAAAGTATTCCTCTAAGGTTACAGAAATACTGAATATTTAGATGAAATACTGGCTCGATGGAAAACAAGAAGATCTCGTCCTTCGTTAGACTGTGCTCTTAAGTTTAAATTATACTTGAAAATCTCTTCGCGTCTCTGAGAATTCTATTAACACGAATCAAGAGCATATTTATTTTAATTAATTGTAAAGAAATTCATTTCTCGAATGATTAGGAAAATACTTCATTATGACTAGCTGAATTATATCCAATGTTTGAACTAAAATGAGCTGGTTCAGTTCTAATCAGAGAAATACTGATAGATAATTACATCAAATTCTTATACTCTTATTTCTTGCTTGTTTTAGACTATAAATCTGCATGAGATTATTTTGAGGAGTTTTCATCGAAGACCAAAGTACTGTTGAGCGCCGAGTTTCTTTCTCTTCTCTAGTGAAGCATAGCTGTCAGATTCCATTAAACATGGGCAAAGTTATCGACGTACTGGAAAAGATGTAGCACAATATAGATAAAAATATCGAAATAGTGATGGAGATTCGCTCATATTGTCAGAATGCCACATTGTATGAGATTCTTTAAATCATTCAAATTAAGGTGAAATGCCACTTTGCTTAGATTCATGATCATATAATATTATTCGTGTTACGATGGATAATGTTCAGGAATGTATTATAAGACATGGCATACGTAATAATATTATGAAATCTTAGGTGTGAATTATTTTTGACAAAATTATGCGTCAGAATAGTTATTATTTTAGTTAATCTGTTTGTTCTGGGATCATGGATATATGGCTTAAGCTTCTAGTCAAATTAGCACTATTATAGCTTATCTCAGAGTCAGTGCACACGATAAACGAACCTACATGTCACAAGCTATTTTAAATTAGACGAAACTTTAAAACACTTCTAAATACTTTTTACAAATAAACTGATTCTAGGCTTTATACAAAAGGAAATGCTCTCCTTATTTGTCGAAAGCTTCCGGTATAACTAAGTTAATAGACTCCATGGGTAGTAAAAAGTTTCTGTCCATGTTAAAATGTGTTTTGTCTTTTAGAAGTACTGTGAAATCAATCAATGACAATTCATAATTGTCATAAAATAATTTTGACTCGTTATATTCTCAGAAAAAAAATGAAAATAGCGAAGTATAATATATGGAACATATGATGAGATCCTCAAATAATAAAAATATATTGGACGAAACTTGATTGTGTGTCAACTGGAAAAGCTTTCAACTATTATTTTCCTTCTAGAAAACTGAAGCGTTTCATTCAAACACTATTCTCCTGCAATCATTAAAATACAGCGTCATGTATGCATGCCTAGATTTTTTTTTGCGAATATTTCTTGAAACTTTGACACTCTATTTCTTTTCTCTCTATAAAGTCTAAGTAAAGCTTTAGCAACACAACAAAAACAAGACAAAAAAAACATTTTTGATTGCTTCATTTCTAAAGATAAGTTTTTTTCAAAAGTAGCTTTAACCATATGACTCATCTATAAAATAGTAACTATACTTCAATCTTACTATCGATAGGTGTCAGCTAATCTTAAAAACAAATAACTATCTAAAATAAATTTGATAGATTTTAAAATTTCTTTGTTTTTTTATGTATGTAAGAGGAATTATTGTAAGAAGAAGTCTGTATTTTTTCAGGACTGTATTTATTTATCTACTGTAGAGTGGATGTGAAACAATCGACTAAAAATCTTGTTTATTAGATTCTGAATCAAGATTAACAAAGGGTACTTCTGAATTGATCTAATGTTGTTCTACGAATCTTTCATACGGAACGATCGAAAACTTGATAGTTCTTTGTGATTGACAAGAACATTCACGAGAGAAAGTATCTGAGTTTTTTTATTTCCTTATAACACTATTCTATTTGAATAGTAGAATATTAAGATATTTTTTGGTTTTTCTCTATGATAAGAATCTAACTTTTTTGATCAGATTAGATCTTTAACAAAAGTTATAAAGATGCTTGTATTAGTACTCGTAATGATTTTGTTGATCACCGTATGTAGAAAGAAATGCTATGTATCAAATGTGACAATGAGAGAAAAGCGTACTTTAACTTTATCTAGTGTGGTATAACAGCTTTAATTACATCAAATTATTTTACTGTATGACAAAACTATGTTAAAGCACCTTAATATATCTTAGAAACTGTAAAGTAGTTCGAAGTACCTTATAGTATCTTGAAGTACTTAAACTGCTTCCAAGTACAGTGAAGTACTTTGAAATACCTAAAGTATCTCAAAGTACTGTAAAGTACAATAAAGTACCTTAAAGTATCATGAAGTATCTTAAAGTACCATGAAGTATCTTAAATTACCATGGAGTACGGTAATGTACCGTAAAGTATCTTAAAGTACCGTAAAGTACGGTAAAGTACATGAAGTATGAAGTATCATGTTTCCCCCTTGAGAAGACGACTAAGAAAAATAAATAAGATAGATAAATGTCAATAAATGAATAAATTCAATATACTTTCGAGCTAATTCTAGACCACATTTATCTGAACAGTATTTTGATGAAGGTCGTGCTTCTAGCATACATCCTGATCCATAACATTGACAAACTGTATTTTCAATAATACGACGATGACGTCTAGTGCTAAGGTTTTGCATATCTTCCTAAACAAACAATTTAAGATTGATTTGTTTTTAAAACAAAAAAAAAAGACTAACTTCATCGTTCAGTTCTGATTGTGGTTCTCATTTAATCAAAACAATTGTATCACTACCACTGGTATTTTTCTTTCATTTTTCACTATTTCTAGAGCTATTACTAGTATTTTTTGTCATTAATCCACATTTTATTGTGCCTACTAAATTTTTATTTGTTTTTTCTTGTTCATCACGTGATATTAAAGTTTCATATTGTATTGCTTGAACACCAGTTGATCAAGCTGTTACATAATTATTTCCATATAATAATTGTTGTTGTCTAAAAATTGGATTTGTTGATGATGATGAATCTGATTGATTACTTGTTGAATCATCATTAATAAATTGACCCATACTACTTGAATGTTCTCGATTCTTTCTATTATTCTAATTTAAAAAAAAAAGAAACAAAATAAATTTTTCATATTTGATTTATTGTTTAACTTTACAATTAATGTTTTATTTTGTTTTAATGAAGGATTTAATAATTTTACTTCTTTCTAGTATAGTGCTATTAAAGATACCCGGAAATGCGAAAACTCAAGGTTCGATTATTTGCAAAAGCAGTGTATCTTTTACTTTGTTCTGTTGTCAGTTTCATTCAGTGATAACAAAACACTTCTGATCAGACTTTCTAAAGAATCGTTATTTTCTTCTAAAAATAGCCTTTCCATAGAAAAAAACTTGAACATCTTTTAATTTCATTTTTTGATCATGTTTCTTGGACTAGACTTCTGCAAGAAAAACTCTCCGGGTAATCTCAAATGTTCCACGGGACATGACAAAACGGCTTTTTCGAGATTCGAGACTGGTTTCTTAGGACTCAAACTTGGATTCTCCGATAGACACACACATCGAACCTACATAGTTAGAATTGATGTTTTCTTCCTTGATAAAAGTTCATAATGATTTTCGATGAATTACAGTGGGTTAAATGTCCTTCAATGAATTGGAATAAACTTCGGTATGGAGCAAGTTTTACAGGATATACTATGGTCTTTTTCAAGTTCCAATCCAACATATCTTTCTCTCAAGATGACTTGACGCATATTTCATATTTCCCATTAAATTTTCATAATAAAAGTCTACATTTTCTAAATTCAGATTTGTTCAACCAGTGGTCAACCATCAACAGAAGAAATAATGAAAATTTTCATCTGATCTTCATCTTAATTCACGTATTCCTTTCAACAATTTAACTTTTATCACGTTTATTTTACTTACCTGAAAATCTTCCACAAGAAGATCTTCTCAAAGCAGCTATTCAATTTTTACCAAAACCAATTGATAATGTAACACCGGTTAAAATTGATCAAATTAATGGTCAACGTATTGAAGTTATTAAACGTGAAGATGAATCAATTCGATAAGAAAAAGATAAAATTTTATCTGAACAAGTTGTGACACCAATCACACCATTAGATGTTCTTAAAATAGAAATTCTTGTTGATAAAGTACCTGTTCTTACTTATATTAAAAAACGATGAACAAACTATTGATGTGTTGGACTATTTGAAAGAGCATTTGAACAACTTGTCAATCAAAAAGCAAAAGAAGTTCATACTACCGTTAAACAAATTAAAGAACATAAGAGAATTAATTTGAATTTGAATTTTTTGAAAACTACAAACAATTTCTTTTAGGATCATCTTAAACAATATAAAGAAGATTTTAAACAATTCGAAACATTGACTGCAATAAAACAACTTAAACATTTAAGTGAAACATGTTCAGCTAAAGCACTTTCAACATCTTTTGATAAACTTATTACTGATCTTGATCAAGTTGTTCAAACACGCGACAAAACACACAAGATACAATTGAAAAACATATTAAAATTCTTTTCGTCAGGAAATTATTTCTCAAGATTATATTTAGACAAAAGAAGACAAATTAAAAGAAGATATTCAAGCAAAAACGGAACAAATTCAAGAACATAAAGATTTTCTTAGAGAAAAAAAAACATTTTTCTTTCTTTAAATCCTCTTGCAGAATAGAAGCGCATTGCATCCGATTTAAGCACAAAAAATGAATAGATTAGCTCGTTACTTTCCAGATGATTCAATTCGATTGTCAGATCTGACAAAAATCCCATCGAATCTAATGTCGAATCGATGGATCTGGCTTCTCACCATTTGATTATAGTGCTACTTAGTGATACTTGTCGAACAATTGGATAATAATTATTAGCCAATGCAATCATGTATTTCAAAAAGATCTCTTCTCCTTATGAATTTTTGTGATGCAAACAAATGAAATTATTTCACGTTTTTATTAACTTAACACAAATATGAGTAGTCACCCCGATGAAAAATAGAGCACCATACAGAGGTAAACGATGGTCGATTGGAATTATGAAAATATTTCTTGAACTGAACAAAAAAATCAGTGTGAGATAAAACAATATCGATTGAAAAAAACACTCATAAGACACGAACTATTCATCTCTTCCTACAACTAGAGACTTACTTTAGATTTTTGAATTGTCTACAAAATTCTGTAATAAAGTCGTTGAGCAGATCATCTGAGCACATGTCTAATATGAGTTTTATCCGACGAGCATTGAGGACAGAGGAGCATGGAACGTATGACAAATAATTTCAAGAAATAATTTCTTGGTCTATCCTCAAGAATGGCATCGCAAAAGAATTGATAGGAAGTCTTTCATTTCACAGAAACTATTCTATGTATCCTGAGAATTTCGATATATGACTTGTCGAACTAAGAATGTGCAGCGCTGATGACAATACTGAAATGTTAACACTGACGTAGAATGACCATTGATGACTTCGATGTCGCTGTCTACTGAAACTGTGATAACGCTGACATCGATCTTCACGAAAATACTCACATTTCAGTGACACTGACCAATCAATTGTGTTAAACTATCAAAATACAAACGGTGAATATTTTCATGTAATCGGTGTATTTGTGTTCCATGGAATACTGATGGCAGAAAACTAAAACTAAACATTCTTATATTGAACAGTTCGACACTTGTACGCTGATCAAAGTAACACGTAAACACTTGCTATTCATAACAGTCTATTGAACTTCTATTCCATGAATAACTTTATTTTAGAGAAATTCTTTTTAGAACGAATAGAAGGGTGTGGGTGTGGGGTGGGTGTTATTCTAAAGAAACACCCACACCCACACCCCACACCCTTTTCATAAGCTTAGTCTTTTTACATGAATTGGTGTTGTTCATGTAGAATGATATGAAAATGCTGTATAGGATAATAAGTCATATGTGCATTATTATTTTATAGATTTCAATAAATTATATCTAGTTTATTTTTCAATCTTTTATACCATTCTATTGAATTTGTTTGTCATTAATTTCTTCTTTTCTCAAATTATTTCTTACTTTTATTCTTCACTTTCAAATATGAATGAGTTGAATAAAACTGATATGTATTTTATCTATTGTTGTTTCTTTTTTTGATTGATACATTAATAGATACACGAATTAATGATCAATTATAAAAAATAGAAATGAGACAATGAGACATTATTAAACGTAGCAGAGGCTACGAAGAAAAACAAAAGAAGATTTATATAGTTTCTTCTATTTTCAAATCAATTATCGTTTACTATTAGGATCGTTCTCAAAATTTGCTGCTATTCAAAAAAAAAAAGTTAACATTTATAGATGAGATAAAATATCGAAAGCGAATCTCTGATAAAAAGACGATAGACTTCCGTAAATTTCGATTTTTTTTCGGTCATAGAGGTTGTCACAAAAAATTCGCTGATTTTTAAAATAGCCGGCTAAAGTTTTCGGAGCTGAGGAATCTAAAATATAATCGAATTTCTATAGAATTACTTCGATCGAAAAAGAAGTTAAAATGAATATAAAGTGAAAATCACTGTTGTATTCTTTAGTATTTATTCGGAAGAATGTCTCTTTAACTTATTATTACTCACAGGGGCGTACCGAGCCACTCAAAGCAGGGGAGGGGCGCAACACCTCTGATTACTCATTTTTAAGTTTTTATTTTTATTTAATGATCTTCAAAATATTTTACTTATTCTGATAGAATAAATAACTAAGAAATGATTCGTTATCGAATCAAGCATATTTACTATTGATTCTCACAGGAAAAATTTTACCATAACTCTTTTATTATTTCAAATGGAAGAATATTAAAAGAAATCTACAGATCCAAATTTCTATTCTTCTCCTCAGAAATGAATTTAGCTTTTTATTTACAGAGGTTGTTTTTGTTATTTTCCACTCACAATAATGAAGAATCTATATAAAAATTTTTCGTATGACAGTCTTTAGTAATTATATTGTATTTAGCCATAAACTATCTCTTAAGAAAGTCGCACTCTTTTTATCAATTACTTATTGTGTACCTAGATATTTTATTTTAATAATCTCATATTTAAAGTTAAATTGTTAATTATAATTTAGTTCTTACTTGAAAAAAGAATATATAGAAAGCTGTTCTTTTTGACAACAGATGAGTTATTATGATTTTCTATCATTGAAATAGCTTGATGAAAAGAGTACTATTCGTTTTTACCTTTGTCTTAAAACTTCATAAACCTATTTTTAAAAGATTTTTGTTCATATTTAACGACTGCAATCTGTAAAAAATACACATTGTCTTTTCTAATATTATTCCACTAATTATACGAATTTATTTATTGACATTCTACTTTTATTCAGAAGATGTGTAAGTTTTCGAATTATTCAATAAAGCATTTCCCAAACATAAAATAAAAAGATTTTGACTTGAATATAAATATTTCTTTTTCTTTCGTTTTTTTTTCTCATTTTCTAGTGATGTGTTGACAAACACTGTAAACTGATAATCCATTGAATGTAGATTTACAAATCAAATAAAACGTCTCCAGGATTTAAAAAAGAAAATACAATAGAAGATTTTTTCGAACTGATCTGTTAAGATCAAGCAATTTTAGAGGGAACTTCATATTAATGATGAATATGTTGTTTTCTTAAAATAGAAAATCATTCGGTTCTCTGAACAAAAAAAAGACTCTAATTAAATTAATCTTATCTTTGCTCTAATTTTTTTAAAGCTTTTTTCATCGCAAATAATGTCAAGAAAATTAAAACTTTCTTGGAGAAGATTTATTGAAAACTTTTTCTTTTCCATTTTTGAAGAAATTCTTCATATTAATCAAAAAAAAGTTGTCATAAATAAACAAGCTAAGATCTCAAATCGATATCTCTGATATCATTGAATAAATTTTATTAAAAGTTCATTAAAAATGACATTGTTATTCTAAATTGTCGAGATAAATTGATGAATAATAACGATTGTGTTCATGAATTCATTTTAATAATTCACTTATTTATCATTTAGTTCAAAGATATATTTCATGTAAAATATATTCACACTACAAATAATGAAATGAGTCTTTTCAGTTCATCAACATTTACATCTGGAATTTCTATTGATCAATCAAATCAAAATAAAATCAATCACACAAGTTTTGTTCTAACTATTGACCATTTTTCTTGAGATCATCTCTCATAGAATCAAATGGTTTTCAATCATCTTTTTGTTTAGAGGAATAAAAATTCAAGATTGACTCTGCTTTTTTTTGTGAAACATTCTAAAATTGTATTGATCACAGCAAGAATAATTTGTGCTGATAGAAGAAAAATTCGAATTCAATAACAATCAATTCTTTAAAAACATGTTGATATATTCGGAATAAGCTTGACTTAAATTCTCGTGAATATCTTTACGAAGACAATCCAAAGCAAAACTTTATTCTTCAATTAATTCTTCTTGTTGACGACAATCTTCTGATGTTTTAAGACTTCTCAAATTTATCTCGTTAGGAAGATAAATGACGAAAAAGAAGATTTTTCTTTAACATGGATGCATTCATTTTTCTTTATTTGACAGTATTCATGGAAGTTTGTTCATTTCTCATTGGATTGATCAAATACTTCTGCAAATTTAATCAATTGAAGTTTTATTCATTTGAAGAGTAAGGATGTGCGTGAGTAAGTGTTAGAATTATATGGCATACCAACACACACACTCAGATAAATATACCATCAATATATGGTTGACAACGAACAAGATTCCTAGTATTTCTCTTAGGAAAAGACTACGAAATTAATCAGAAGAGAGAAGTAACCTAGTATTTTTTCCAAGATCAACAAAGAAACAACTCGAGCACATTATTTAACATTCCATTGCGATAGATTGCAGCGCTTGTGATAGCACAACATTGATTACATAACAAAGGATAACATACGATCAAATGGTGTGGGTGTGTTGCAGTGTGTTTCTAATAATACCCACACCCACATCCTTGAATCTGCATGAACTCAGAAAAAGTACTATATTGATAAAGATATTAAAAAAAAACTTGATCAAAATCATATTTTGGAATGTTACAGAGTTTCATCTATTTGTCTTTAGTAAGTCATATTTCTTTGAAGACAAAAGCAAATAGTCCGAAATTTTCAGTGCAAGTAGAACACATTTGAATCTACTATCCATAGAAATTTTATTTAATTTTCGAGGACAACTTTATTTTATTAGGATCAAAATAAATAAAGTCTCTATGGATAGTAGATTCAAATGAGCTCTACTTGCACTGAAAATTTCGGATTATTTGCTTTTGTCTTCACAGAAATATGACCTACTAAAGACAAATAGATGAAACTCTGTAACATTCCAAAATATGATTTTGATCAAGTTTTTTTTTTAATATCTTTATCAATGTAGTACTTTTTCTGAGTTCCCGCGAATCCGACTCGATTAATATTGAATGATAGTTTAGATACAGCTCTTCAAAAATATAGAGACTCTGCCTCTTTACCTTAAAATATAATAAGAATAAAAAGCAAAATAAAAATAGAGTCGAAAATTATGAAATAGTCTTTATATTGAATATTTTGACATAAACTTTCTCATTCAGTTTCTATTTCCATAGTAATTAGTCCATTATTGACAGCTAGGCTATCACATTCATTTATAGAATTAAAATATTTACCGAAAATGGAGAATTCACCGTTAAAGTAGTGAAATTTATTCGAACAAATAAATTTTGAAAAAAGTAGTGTCTTGGTTAATCAAATTTTTATTTCTAATATCCATTTTTGACGTAGAAGTTTTCAGCTTTTTATTAAGTACTGATCGACTTACCTCTTATTTTATATATAACTAAGACATTATATGGGTTCTTAAAGATAACGACATTGGTTACTTTACAGATTTATCTTTCAAACATGATAATTATTAAATTCATTTTATGAACATAACATTTTAATAGAAAAATAACTTTCATAACAGTTTATGATGATGTCAGCTTATTTGAACATCGAATAAAAAAACTAAAAATAATCAATAAAATTTAAGATGAAAATGTCCAATCAATATAGTTTTTGAATTGCGTTTGATGCTTCATTAAAATTATTCATTTGATGAAAACTATTTGCTAACTATTGAGACAATTTCGACGGTATATTTGCTTTACTATTATCGTTTATCGATTAATATAAGATAAGCATAATCACAACGATGTCGAATAGCTTGTCCAATACTTAGATTAATTGCTTTCTAACATGTATTTTTATAATAAGCTCAACTAGTTGTTTCTCGTGCTGTCGTAGGTTTTAATTTCATTGAATCAAAATAACGTATTGTTTCAATCATTTCAGCTGAACCTATATTCGGATAAGGCATACCAACGATAAATACATATCGAGCTAATTCGTCGGAAAAATTTATTCCTTCATTCATTTTACCATCGACAATTGAAAAAAATAAGCCACCTGCACTATTCTACATAAGTATTTCAATAGAAATAAAAATTAATAAATAAAAAGTTTTTGAGTAAACTTTAATTGATTTTGTATAATTCGTAAGAATAGTATCAACATCACTCGAACGTTTCGCTTTTATAAAAATCTAATGCTTAAGATCAAATATGTGAAAAAAAAACATTTTTTATGATATTCATTTTCAAAATATGCAAAAGGTTTTTGTAAATGATCATAGAAACAAAAGGAAACTATCAGATCCTCTGGTATAGTGGAACAAAGTGATACGAAAATCCGTCCTAATTCATCCATCTACATGAAAATTTTTTTAAACGAACAATAACGAAAGAAAAAAGAATATAATTAATAATGATCTAACTCATCATCACCGTATTCAAATAGTTAACAGAAGAAAATTCAAATTGAATATTTTGTAGATCTGATGGAAGTACTACAGTAAGTAGATTATCTACTAGAACGATATGATCTAATTGAACAGACAAAAACAAATAGCATATAAAATGGAGACATTTTCGTTAAGAAAGAGATTTTTAACTGTATCATAATTGAAAGAATTGTTCTTTAGGTTGACCATAAGCAAGAAAGAGATGATCGATGAATTCATTTATCTATTACAAAATAAAATATAAATATAAAAGATCAAGAGTAATGATAATGTTTCATTTATTGCAGATCACATTGCTCCGTCTAGAAATAAAAATAGAGTAATTGGTTTTTATTTTCAAGGAAAAAGAAGACTATCTATAGAATTATCGACAACAATAACTGAACGTGCTTCATTAACAATATCATGAAAAAATGATGAAGTTTTGAGAGGAAAATATTTAAAAGAGTATCATCGATTCGTTATTCATATGAATGATAAACTTTTCATCAACATTTTTTTGTGCAATACTTGTACCAACAAATAGAGATGTTTTCTATATAAATTAATCTTCTTAATTTTGTATCTTTTAAGTTATTTCTTCTTCCTAGATGTTCATCTCATATGTTTTGTATATTGATGATAACAACCATCGTCATCTTACGACATATATGCACATATAGACAGTCTATTATTCAATGAGATTCTCCTATCAAAACACATGACTTCTTTATATCAAAGGAATATGACCCTATGTTTTTGACTTCGATGATTTGTCTGATGACAGTAAACAAATCAACTGAGATAGACATCCTTTCAGTGAGACAAATGGTACACAATTTTACCTATAAAATGCCATAATTCATAGTAAAACTGAAAATTTTGCAAGATTATTAAAAGTAAAAAAAAAACAGATCAGAAAGATATTTTCGAATGTTTCACTAGAGATATTTTCACTATAAAATAGCTCGGACTATACAATAAAAATGTTAGTATTGTGTGAAATTTCTTCGAAAAGTTTAATTATTGTTGAATAGAGGTTTATTATCTTGTAATACAATATCTAAATATTAATTTCATTTCTCTTGAACAACATCTGTACCCCATCATGCGTTAACACTTTATGCCAACAGCAGAAATAGAAGTGCAAACTTTTGTGTTCCTTGTGGCCATATTGTCTCGATTTTTTGAATCTATCAATTTTATTCTTATTGGAAAATAATCGAATAAAATGTTTAAAAGATTTAGATAATTTATAGTACAATGTATACCTTTCGAATAAGTGTCATTAAAAATCTCAGTTTATTATTCAGTCGAATGTCATTGACTTATATCCGCCTCACAGTATTGTTTAAATGACTAAAAAAATCGAATTTAATGTATACAGATGAATGCACACAAGCCAAACTAATTTATTGATGCATATATACACAAACAAGCATGTTTTATTCTCTCACATAAAGCAACTCGATATAATAGTGTTATCGTGGTTATCAACACACAAAATTTCAAACCAATACAGTAAATAAAGGTATGTCTTTTGAAACTGCATTCTTTTTTAACAGGTCTTGTTCATTACCGCTCGACGAATGGTGAACTCTTTAAAAAAAATTATAAGAAACTGTTTAGAAAAAGAAAATATACAAGTAGATCTAGAAGACGAGCAATATCATTGAAATATTTCTAGTTTGAAAATCTGCTGCATGTAGCTTTCAGTAACGGTGAACCCTTATAAATTCAGAGGAGTTTTATTTTTCTGTGGTTCGAGAACGCTAGCAAATACCGATGCTTTTGCATAAATAATTTTCTAGGTTGTTGTTTCCACATCTGCGTGAGTCTTCATAGTATCAAAATGATAGGAACACATTAAGCGATCATTTTTCTTGAGATTTGAAAAACTGTACTACGCGAATGTACATTTAAGAGTCTTCAATTAAAACACCCATAGAGTTTAAAAAAATGTTAGTTTTCGAGAAGTTTCGAGAATATTCCTGGTTTTTTATCTTATCAGTGGAATAATAGACGCAAAGTTAGTCTCAATGAAAACCCTTTAAAAGTTATTATTTGCAGATTGTCATAGTATCTTTGGGAATTTTGTCTGTTGAATTTTGTAGCGAATTCAATGTAGTGTTTTTGAAAAAGATCGTTCATTTGCAAAGAGAAAACTGACAGAAATATCCATATCTACTAAATATAAGACATAAAGAGTTTCAGGATAAGAAAAAAGAGGTCGTCCTTGAAATTTAAAGCACTCGGTCTTATGCTATTTTGGCCGATGTCCTTAGTTAATGAGACAGTGTCA
>CAJNSZ010002482.1:0-15341 GCA_905329745.1 Rotaria sp. Silwood2
TGAACTTCTTCTGTTACGTTTTTTAAATGACCAGAAAATGTTTCACACCAACTCCTTTGTTCTGATGCTCGCATTTGCTGGTATTCTTCTTCTTTGCCTTTTAAACTATTCGTTTTACTCTCTAAATCAGATTGTCTCTGTTCAAGATCTTCTTCCAACTTCGCCCTACGCTTTTGAAGGGCAGCAAGTTCGTACTCTTTGCTTGAAACTAAATATCGACGATTTCGTTTCACATCTTCTAGTTCTTTTTCGAGAAGATCGTTCTCTTTCTTGAGAATATCAACTTCTTTCCTAAGTTTTTTCAATTGTTTGTTCAATCCATCGATATTTGTTTTTAATTCAACTATTTCTTGTTCAATGCGTTTCAATATATTCATCATTAATTTATCTACGTATGGAGAAGATTCAGTCACTATTTGACCAGTTCGATCGATCATAATCAATAATATTAAAGCTAAGCTGAGATGCAAAGGAAACAATTCTTTCGCACTAGTACAACTCTTCATCAGAAGGCCATTTCGAACTGATTCTTTCGTGCATGTATCTAGAAGGGTTCGAATCGTGGACATTGAATCTTCGACGATGTAATGAATGTGTTGTTCTGGATGAAATAAGGATTGATTCATGGTTGGATCTGTTGGGTATTTGTACTGGAATGTAGACAATCCATGATACGTTTTAGACAAAGAATTGTTCAATGATGAAGATGTTGGTTCGATTTGATTTAATTTTCCACTAAGCCATCCGTCTATTTCAGTAAACTTCTGACAAATCATTTGTACATGATCGGAATATTCTGGAGCCAAGAGTGATATAACATCATCAGGTCGAAGGTCGATGGGTAAAACACAACAAAATGCATCATGAGGAAAATTTTTCAGTTGATTCCGAACTCGATTCAAATCATCTCCAATACTTTTTATCGTTTCAAACATGTTGAATACATTCAAACAAACTTCAGCCATCGGTTTTTCAAGTGATTTCGATAGAGAAGCCGCTTTTTCATAGTTCATCAACATGTCGTGGTTAGATTCTTCAATAAGTAAATTGTGTCGGAATTGGCTGTAGGCGACAACTATTCGATGAAACTTCGATTGATCTTCTGAAATTTCCATAGCAAGATCATCTCGAAACATCATCAATAACTTTCGTAGTTCATCGATGTCTTTCATTGATCTAAGAAGATTCATAGCTTTCAACCATGTTTGATCAGATACTTGAGCGTGTGTTAATCGAATCATATGACTCAGATCGAGTAACGGATGGACTTGGCTGGCTTGATTGATTGCATCTGCTAGACCTTTTAAATCGTTAGTTTCTACATGTTTATCCGTGTTCTCTTCTGGTTTTAGCGTTAGATTGTCTTGACTGAGTTTGATAATTTCATCATCATTCGGAAGATTAACTTGAAATGTTGTGTATTGTTTTATTTCTCGATCGAAATTGTCCAGTTGATCAATGAGTCTTTTTTCTTCATTGATGAGCAAATGGAGACTTTCTTCAGTCTCGTGGTTGACATCGAACGTCCGTAGCTTTTGTAGAAGAAGATGAATCTGTTCAATAAGGTTTTGTGGTCGTAAATCCATTTGACTCGCTCGAGATAGTTGATTGGTCAATGTTTGAATCGCTGCTTCGATTTGATTTCGATGTGTTTGTTTGCGCGATTCAATCGAATCAGTGATCGATGGAAAACTGTTTCTTCGTGAACTATGATTCGATTCGCTTGATGGCAAAATCTGATCATTTATGTCGAACAGTGGCGCAAAATCATTTACGACACTCGTTAAATTATATGCTGCGAGAAAACTTGATGGAAATTTCATTTGAGCCAAATAATCATTAAGTTTTTCTTGCCAATTTTGAAACGCTGTTTTCGATTGACGAAAACCAACGTTCAGTTCGTTGTTTTCAATATCGATGACTTTTAATGTTGATTGGAAGATATGGTCGAAGTGAGCAATCATATCAGGTGTTGATTTGTACAAATCTTTAGAAAACTGTTCACCCAAATAAATGAAGTGTTGTGTGATTAGTTTTAAGAGGAGATCAATCTTTTTGATGAAATCGAATAGAAGATAATAATTCTTTATGGAAACTTTATCTGACACGGCTAAACCTTCTCGTAGGTAAGAAGAAATCATCGGTATACAACTATACTTTTGGGTTGTTTCCAAATAACCCAAAGACATGATACGACTAATCATATTAGATGATTCAACAGAACGGATACTGTTTCTTAATTGTTGTTCGAAATTTTGAACAAGTGCAGTCGAGAATAGATTTTGGTACTTTTTAATTAATTTCCACATCTCTTCAATATCGATCACCCAAGGGTCATTCGATGATAGACTGGAACGATCCAAATAATTGAGCTCATCATCAAAACGTTTCATATTTTGAAAGATCGACGTGAAGGCTTGATTTTCACGAGTATTTCGTTCAACAAAGTCTTTCAATTGATTGAAAACTTTCATCGTTTGTTGATAAATTTCACTGACCCAAATGTTTGTTGTGTCACTCAATCGACGTAAGTAGAGAAGAGAAGCGATCGCAAATCGATGAGCAATACTTTCTGTATTGATGTTATCAACAGTCGGTAACTCTTTCTGATCGATTTGATATTGAATACTTTCCGGGAGTGTTTTTTTAAGAGATTCTTCTAACTTGTCAGTCGATATGTCACCTTGCAACGTCAACAGATGAAGTTTCACCGTTCGTGGTTGATTTTCAACAAACAATAATGAACATTGATATTCTTCTTTACTTGGGCAGAAAAAGGTCAAATCGTTTTTACGGCAATACCGTAAGTCAAGATCTTGACCTAACTGATTCCAATCAGAAATAATGTGTAATTTAAAATCATGATTGAAGTCTGGAAGAAAATAGTAACCGCACGAAAAGAATGTTAAAGGTGAATCAAGTAAATTCTCATGTTGGATCCATTCTTGACCAAACGATGTTGATAAAACAGCTCGAATATCTAAGAGACCATCGCTATTTTTCAATGCTGGATTTTGTTTTGCTTCATTCAATATTTGTATAAAAACGCTCAGTTGTTTCGAATCAGGTTGTTCAAAACGCATTTGAACGTATCGATATGCTTCACTACGATTGATAGTTTTCATATTTTCGTTTAGTTTCAGTCGACTAGATTTTGCTTTGCTCAAGATTTGTTCTCGATTTCTTTTACACCTGTCAAATTTTTCTTTGAAATTAAAAAACTCTGCTGTACGAATGGAATATTGCTTTGTGAGTGCATCATGTTCAGCTCCAGAATACGCTTCATCTGAATTGAAGATAGATCCTTGTCTGTCAATGTCCTTTAAAGATTTACGATTTGTTGATGGTGAACTGGAATCTTGACTCTGTCGATTTTTTTCCAAACGCTCTTCGAATTTCATTAGAGCTTCTTCAATTCTTGCCAAATCAGTTTCTTTTGATTGTAATTCATGGTTAAATTGTAAGTATTGGGTATTAGTTTTATCTAATTCGTTTGGTAATTCATTAACTACTTGTTTGATCGTTTCATTCAACTTCTTTATTAGTTCTATTGAGCATGACTTAAGTTCACATTGCTCGAAAAATTCTTGAGTTATTGCTACATTATCTTGAAGCACGTGGCGAACACTGTCAGAGAGATAATCATCTAACATCCACTGTAAACCTATCCATTCGAGAAGACTTGTGAAATGTTGAATTGGTCCAATGATAGATCCTCGTTTATCACCATTAATGATATGTTCAACAAGTTTTCGAATATCTTTTCGTGATAATCGAATAGGAAATGCTTGTACTCTCTCAAACGACCATAGTAAACCATCGTTGCCTTTGACAGCTTCACGAAGAAGTTGTTGAAATTGTTGTTTCATATCAACAAAAGCTTTATCTTGAAATATTTGAAATGTTCTATATTTTCCTTTGAATTTCAAGATTGGCCGAAGAATTTTAATAAATTCAGCACTCAATTGTAGTATGGAAGTTTGAGGAGGAAAACTATCGAAAACGGGTTGGCTGAGGCATCGTTCGAATAATTCGATAATCGTCATCACACGACGAAGAAACGTAAAACGATCCTGGTAATCTTTAAACGATGTGTTACTGATGAATTGTTCGAGGTTTAACGTTAGTTGATCACAAGTAGTCTTGAGCCACTTCGATCCATCATTACGCAGCTGATCGATCAGAGTAGAAACAGATTGGGATTGTGTTAACTCAACACGAACCGTTAATCGATATTCTTTTGTAAACTGTTCAAGTAATGTTTGAAATTCAAACCATTTTAGGTCATCATTCAAAATGTTGCGTCTAAACGAGTTCAATGACGTATCATTTGGCTTCATAGGCAATAACAGATTGTCAATGAATAGGCATAGGAGTTCACGTGTAGATTTGAAAAGTTTTTCATCTCTGGCGACCATGTGAACAACAGTCAAGCTCGTTTCAAGCATAAATTTTTCTAGTTGAACAACACATGAACGAATTCGTTGGGAATCTTGTTGCCATATTGGCTGAGTCTGATCAAGTTGATCCGATGGTGACGAAAAAACAGTTGATGGAAGATAAAGATTTAACTCTTCGATTATCCTTTGTAGTTCTTGAACAAAAGAACGATATTGATTCTCATTCTCAATTGATGAACAGTAGCAACGTAGTATCGACCAATAGCAAGCATCAACTGGATGAACTTGTCGTTCGACGAGTGAAATCAAGGTTCGAACACACTGTTCAAGCAAACGGTATGTTACTGAAAAATCAGTGGGATATTTGAGAAGATCCTTTTCAACATCTTGTTTAACTTTATTGTGGACCGTAACTAGAAGTTGAGCGAACTGTTTACCACCAGGAACAGTCATCAACTGATTCGAGAGAAGTTCGTACAAGTCACTTTCTAAATTGTTATCCTTGTGAATTTCATCGATAACTGGCAACCAAATACGGATAACACGGTTGAGAAAAGCTGATGACAATCGATTTGAGTAGATTCGATTAAGATTGGCCGTAGAAAATAGACGAAAGTCTTCATGAATACCCGCACCCTTCGATAAAACATTACCATCAGACTTTTCATACAGGGACAGCATCGGTTTTTCTTCTGTCAATGAATTCAAACGTTCAAGAACGTCTGGTGGTGCACTATTAATATTGTCCAGCAAAACCCATGAACCTTCACGAATAGCTTTGATGAATTCCGATTCAACGAATTCAAAGCCTATTTCATTCTTCTGATCGACACTTGTTTCTTTTAGTTCTGTTAGCTTCTTCTCAAAATAATACAACTGCTGTACGTAATAGGCGAAATGTATTTTAACTTCACGAGAAATATTCTTGATCTGACCAAGTTGCTCTATTAGAACAACTATCTGTTTGATATTGTCAATATCTTTGAATATTGTTTCCATTCGTTTTGATGTTTTGAGCGATTTACGATAAACGAGAATATTCTTCAGTTCATAAAAATGGTTCTTGTCGTCCTCTAGCATAACGGGCATCGCCAAAAGTAAGATGATTTTCGTAACTCGTTCAAATAAATCATCGATACGATCAAATATCGGCTGATGATGAACAAGATTCCGCTTTGGTAACCATGAACCTATGAGATCTGATGTTTCGAAGTTTTCATGCAGAGCAATGATGAGTAATCGATGACGGGTAAGACGAGATAGTTCGATGACTAACGATGATTTTCTTGAACAGATATCACCTTCGAGAAGAATCGTTCGTCCTGATTGACAGGCAGCTGCCAATAATTCAAGCTGACGAACAGTGTTTCTCGTATGAATAAGTCCAAAATTTTCTTTCGATGGTAGTTCTCTACCTGTTGGTATATAAATTGAACCGATACGAACAATCGATGGTACTGCTGTATCGATGGAACAATCGTTCTCACGTTTACTCAATGTACTGTTGATCGGAAACGACTCATGAATGATACTACAAGCTTTGTTGAAATCATCTTTTCCTTGAAATTGAGATGCATATGCAACTTGAGCGAATTTACGAATCGATAAAATACGTGCATCAGATACATTGATATTTGGTCTTGCTACAGATGTATCATTGACGGCGGTTGATAGCTGATCTTGTTTATCTTCGTCATCACTAGCTGTGTTCATAAAACGATAATGAAAGAGTTGACTATCGATTGAACCACAAAATACATCACGAAACTTCGTTAAATCACGTAAATTCAATTCGTAGGGTCCACCTGTACGACCTATTTTACCTTCTTGAACAAGTGTTTTCAATGCACAATGCATACCAAATGCAGCATCGAGTTGACTCATATCGATTTTTTTTTCTTCTAATTTATCTTGAAAATCTCCGTTCAAGATCAATCGTAACTCAGCAGTTGAGTATTGTTCAAGTTGAACGATTGTAAAAAGATTTCCAATAGAATTCGGTAATTTGTTTCGACCACCACCAACAGTCGATGGATTCATGGTTGCAAATATTAGTGTGTCTTCAAGATTGACAACTTGACCAGTACTAGGTACAGTGTATTGTTTAACACCACGATAAAATAAAGTTGTGAGGCCTTGAAGAACTTCTGGTGACGCTAAATTGAGTTCATCAAGTAAGATCCACTTCTTTTCAGTAATAGCTACTAAAATTCGACCTTGTTGCCATTGAAAAGTTCGCACACCATTGATAATACGAGGAATAACACAGCCAATCAATTGATCAAGAGATGTGTTTGCTGACATATTGATACGTTCGCATTTTTTATTCAGCAACGAACAGACTTGAGTAACAACGTGAGTTTTACCGATACCCGGCGGACCTTCGAGAAGTAAAGGTGTCTTTGATGATATTGCAGCGAATATTCGAGCAATTTGATTCAGAAGAGTTGAAGTGGAAATAGATCTGAATTTACTTTTGAAATCTTCAAATTGTTTAGCTGAATCATCGTTGGATTCGAACACACATGGACATGAAACTCCAGTGTAACGTAGACGAACATAACCTGATCCAATCTCGAATGGAAACGGTTCATCTTTATCGTCGTTTTGTTTTGAATCTAATTCTCGTAAAATCATCGCACCATGAGAGGCAGTCGGCGCATGAAATATGTGTTCGTATTCTTTGTATTTTTTTGCTGATGGATCCGTGTCCAACCACTGTTGAAACAAGGAGCCATGTCGAGAAATCGGTATTTGATCAAAATAGAAGAATCGTGCACCGAGCAACATTCGATGTTCAAGAGGTGTTGAGTTTGGATGATTGATGATAAAATCTGTCCATCTGAGAAGTAGTCGAACATCGATTTTTACCTTCCATTCAGGATGGGCATGTAATTTTCTGCGCAAGGAAAACATTGTATCGACTATTGATTCAAGTTGTTCAGCATCAGCTACATGTTTTTTCAATTCATTTTTCAATAAACCTCGAAGATCATTATCCGTATAAGGTGTTACATAGATTTCTGTGAAACGTGATCGAGTTGCTGGACTTAGTTTGGTGACTTGATGTATTTGATCTTGATGAACACTAGCAAATACTTGAAATTGTTTCGGTAAATTAACTTCGAGTTGACCATTATTCGATTGACTAGTAATGTCTTCGGTCAACGCAAATGTTGGACTTGGTTCGAGCATTGAATTCAAACGTTCAATAATTGCTTGACTTGGTAGATCGATATCTTCGAGAAAGAGAATTCCACCACGTTTAGCAGCAGTAGTTACGGGTCCATCATTGAATAAGAAAATTTGCTTTGAACGTTCTGAGCCCTTACTCTTGAGATCATTCCAAGCTTTCTGTAATTTTTTATGAAAATCTTGCAATGTTTTGTCGTTACTGAAAATTGTTGAATACTTTTGATTATCAAACTCATTTTGGAAACATTGAATGATTTGGTTAATTGTATTTACTAGTTCAGTAGGATAATCATGCCCTTCAATTAATGTAGGTTGAAGTGATTGTGACGAATCTGAGACCGGTTCTAAACTAATAGCCCCGACATCAAATGATAGGCCATCGTCAACTGAGGTGAGACTCTGAGAATTTGAAGTAGAAGATGAAGATGACTCTAAAACAGCAATCTCACCCAAACCATCATCAACACAGGTTGATGAAGAAACTGGTGCGTAACCACCTAAGCCATCGTCGATATAGGTCGATGAAGAAATAGCTCCATAATTACTCAACCCATCATCGACCATCATACTACTTTTATCGTTTGATTGACCATGTTTCATTGTAAAATTTTCGTTTATTCGAGTTGAATCTCCATCTTGAGTGTGATTTTGATCACAAAACTCTTCGATTTGCCACGACGAAAAATCTTGTGAATCATAATCAAAGTTAAAATCTTCTGTCGGATTTTCGATTACGTCAACAGTTGTTTGAGGTTGTTGAGGAAATGCTGGTAAAAATGGAGCTTCCTGATTGTTATCTGCTTCATTCTTCTTATCATTGTTTTCTTGTTCTTCAGAATGCATTTGTTCATATTGATTTATTAGTTCGTTAAGCTTTTTAATCAATTTCCGTTGCGATTCGATAAAAAATTCATGATCTGTATCGTTTAGAAATGCATCATTTGCTGCTTGTCGACATAGTGCATTCAATCGATGACAAATAAGTTCTATCATTGACGGCAATCTTTTCAGTAAATCAAGTGGTGAATAGGGTTGAATCTGACCGATTAAATCACTAGCTTCTATATCAGGTGTTAAATGTACTTTGAGTAAATCAGTAGATCTATTCGATAGTTGTGCCCACATTTCAACGAGAAGTGTTTTACATGATGTCGGTCCAACAAGCAATACAGGTTCGTTGCTTTGAGCAGCAAAAGCAAGACGAATCAATGCTCTTTGAAAACAGTCGGGTGATATGGCAACAAGAGTATCTTCTATTGTCATTTGTTTGATATTTATATTTAATTCTCCTTCAGAGAATCGAGCATTGTCGTCTACTTGACTGATGTTGATGAGCTGACTTGGGGATAATGAAATACTCGGCCAAATTTCAGACAACTGTGTAATCAACTCTTTCCGGATTTCCGAATCGAGAGGATATTTTCCACCTAACAACGACACACCGATAGCAGGCCATGATTGAACTTTCGGCGAGAAAACAGCATGTCGATGAATCCACTTGATCAGTTCACGAAATGTTATTCTCAAAGGTGTCTTGAGAACTCGATGATAAAACTGCGATAATTTTACACTACAATCTTGAGTCATACAGATAGGTCGTTGTTTACCATTTTCGCGACGACGATCAATAATTTCTGCAAGTTCGTTTTCCGGAAATTCGTCGAACTGTACTTCTAGAAAACGATTACGCAACGAAACTGGCAATGGATGACGATTCGCATACGAAGCATCATTTTGTGTAGCGAAAAATTGAAAGCCAGCTTTCGCCGTTATGATTTTACCAGTTGATGGAATCATGATAGTATTTTTACCTTCAAGTAATGGAAATAACATACTCATGACCGATGGATCAGCAAGATTAAACTCATCCGCAAGAAACCACCAACCATTTTCCATCGCTCTGTACAGAGCACCCTTTTGAAATACAAACATTCCATTTGTCGGTAGATAAGTACCTAGATAGTCTTGAACAGTAGTTGTATCCGAATTATTCACACGTTCAAGATCAATTTTTACTGAAGCACTCACATTGTTTGTTTCTGACTTGAATGTCTTGAATAAATCAGATATTAAAGCTGTTTTCCCGACAGCAGCTGGACCTTCAAGTAGAATGGGTAGATTACATGCTACAGCACCCAGAACAGCGTTAGCATAATTTTCACGACTTGGTGTTAATATGTAACTGTTGTTTTTAGTAGTATTCTTGAGGAAAATTGGTATCTTGAGATTGTTTTGTTTACTTCGACTAGTTAACAATTGTTGAACACTTTTAGTAATTTCACTTTTAACATTTTCATCTTTTATTTGATTGGCAATCGTTACATGATAAGCTGTCCAGAGACTTGATATAAAATCAATCTCAGAGTAAAATTTCAACTGAAGATGATAGACACTATCCAATAATCGCACGAAGTTTCGTAAAGTTAAACTTGGAAAACTTTTACGATTCTTCTCATAGAACCGTAGAATTTCACGACACAAATCTACAGCCAACGAGTGATCAGTTGTTGTTTCGTCCGAAAGAAGTGCCTTAGCAATATCCATGATCTCAGATGATGTACTAATGGAAGAATCAAGTACGATATCAGGCATATGAACGATTGCAAAACGATTGTACAATGCTGGTGACAGATCGTTGTTTGTTGTCGTCCCGTACGATTGACATCGAGCATCAGGTGGTGTCATTGTGGCGACAAGTTGATATTTTTTATGCATAATTTGTTCTTGAAGATCGTTATTTTCACTTAGAATCAACATCGGTTTTTGTTCTAATATTGGATTCATTCGTTCGAGAACAGATGATTCAGCAACATTGAGATTATCCAAAAGAACCCAATGTCCATTAAGAAAAGCTTTTGTAACACAACCATTCTCCCAAATCAATTTTTTACCACGGTTCGAATTCTTCGGATCATCCGAATATTCATGAGTATTTGGAATCATTTGACCAATGAGAGCAGATGGTTCGGTTTCGGGCGTTATGTTTAACTGTTCGATAGATTCACCAATAAGCCAGGCCAATGTCAACAGTAATTCCGATTTTCCACAACCTTCGGCACCGGTGACCAGAATAGGTTGTTTGATGTGTCTATTGAAACATACTTGCTTTAGTGTAGTTAAATTTCGACTCGTCAACACGTAAGGAACCTCAATATGAGCTGTAGTTTGATCTTGATGAACGATATCGAATTTATAAGTTGAAAATGTATTCTTGAAGCACTCGACGATTTTCTTTTGAGCTTCTTTATGTCGAAATCGATTTGTGTACAACTGACAACCAAGTTGAAGAAATTTACTTTCATCATTTAGATAATTACCACGTGTTGCAGATATTAACCAATCATAAAGCCAATTTAGATTAATACGATGGATTCCATGAGCACTAATGAAATCATGATGAAGAATAGTTTGATGAATTGCTACATGAACTTTATGAGTTGATTCCCAAACATGAACATCAAATGGTATTGCCTTAAGATCTGCTGTTTTGAACAAACGTATCCATTCTGTTTGTGGATTAAAGACTTCATAGTTCATCTTTATGGCACAGGAAACATTGTCGAATCGAAGTTGTCTATTTTTTTGATCGATAACGAATTTGATTGCTTCGAGTGATGGAGATCCCCATCCACCATGACCATCGTCAGTCAATATGTTATATACTAAGCTACGACCCAAATCACGAAAGCGAGCACCATAGACACACCAAGCACTAAGGCTGAGCAATTTGAATCGTTCATCTGCATCGGATGGCCACGATCCATTTATCGTTTGCCAAATTAATAAATCAACCCATTTGAGTAATTCTCTAATCGTTATCTCAGCATGAGCACCAATTTCTATCTTGGATTTATCATCAATGTTAGCTATTTTTTTACGAATCTTGACATGAAACTGTTTGACCATCAAATCGGCAACATGCTTAGCATCGTCTGGAAGATGTTTGACTAATCGATTTGTAACTATTTGACACCATTCTTCATCTGGTAATTCTTTGAAAACGATCGGTCGAAAACGACTCAAAAATGATGGTGATAATTTTTCTCGTTTGCCTTTGAAGAAGCCCGTGTTTGGATTTTGTGTGGCAAACAAACGAAAATTTTCATGCATCGAATGTGTGATGATGGGATGTTCAGCCGATGTTGGATTTCGGATCATTAAACAATGTGTATCTAATGCTGATTCGATGGCTTGTAAAACAGTATCTTGAGCTAAGTTGAGTTCATCGAGAAGAATCCAATGTCCTCCAGAAAATGCTGTCGTGAATGGTCCTTCAACAAATTCAAATGGTTTTGATTCATTAGCAACTAATATTACTTTGCCAAGAAGATCATCGATCGTTATTCTTGATGACATATTCATACGAAGAAGTGTTCGTTGTGATTGTTTAGCTGCTTCAATGATACTAGCACTTTTACCAACACCAGTGCTACCTTCTAGAAGAATTGAAATCGGATCATCGAGTACCTCAAGAATTTTCGATACATTTTCCAGAGCAGTATTGGTTAGAACCAATCGATCTGTATCGTATTGCTTTTCTTTGTCGCCATTCGAAGAATCAGGATTTGGAAAAATATGCAAACGAAGGATCTGATCAATTTTACTCGATTCAGCATTCTTCAGCTTATTCAGCAATGTATCACGAATGTGAAAATCACTGTGTCTCACCAAAGTTATATCGGTCTTCTTGGTCTGTTCGTTACCAAAAAAGGACGGTTTATCTTGTTGAATATCGCTGTTTAATTTATCAACAAGGTTATCGTCGTCTGCCGTATTTTGGATTAGTTCATCAAATATTAATTTTTCTTTGGTTGATAAATCGAGAAGTTCTCGAAGCAGAATGACTGATGTTCGTTGCATTTGTTTTCTGTTCCCTAACAATCCGATGATGTTTGGCGAGTAAGGTAGCAGAAGATGTTTTAAGATGTTCCGTGATTGATCTTTGGTAATTTCTTTACTCAGAGAGAGAATATGCCATGAGTAGCTAGTTAATTCTTCTGTATCTTGTGTTGCTTCAATCAAATTGAACAGTGGTTCAATTAATCGTTCAGATAGCAATTTTGTCAGTGATTCGTCCATTATTTGATTGATAAATAAGATAACACTGCCAAATGGGCTAACTCTGTTGAAATTCGTCAACAACAGTATTCTATCGTAACATTGGACAAAGAATTGTGCAATATCTTTTTCACAGTTGTTATCAGTAGAATAACCAATTTTAAGAAGCATTTCGATCATACGAAATTTTAGAACTTGTTCGGTTGTTGATTGCAGCCAATCCTGCAGGACAATATGAACAACATCTGATTGAAAAATATACTTTTGTGTGAGTTTGTAATTAGCCAATAATTCCAAAATTAATAGTAGATGTGTAATATAATTTTTGGCTATCTCTGACTGAATAATGATAATGAATTTATCAATCTGAATTTCGTTTGCGTTTTGTACATAGATTAACAATGTTGTTGTAGGACATAGAGCATTAATAATCAGTTGATAAGAAAACTCCATCGGATGTTTATTACAAATAACAAACAATGGGTCAAGGTAATTGAAATTCGTAAACATCGAAACATGTTTCAATATGGTCAAAACTGCAGGACGATGAATCTTCTTGTTTTCTTCATTATCATGCATGGTAAAGTCGATATACCACAATAGAATTTCTTCTGGTATCTGCTGAATGATGTCATACAAACCGGCTGCGTCATATTTTGGTAGAAGCTCTTGAAGCAATAAGAAATATTCGATGTCTCCATCATGATTGTCTACTGATGTTCGACTGCATATCGATTTTGTCAATTCTTCCAATAATTTTTTCGATTCTGTCGTTTTTCGACAGATCAGCAATTCAATCATTTCAATCAAGTGACGTCTTAGTGCGCTACGAATATTTACATCATTGAACGAAGTCCAAACATCGAATAATTTTAAAATGAAATCCTTCAAAGATTTATCAATACCAACAGTCTTGACCAACTTCAAACGATCGAACAGAATCTCACATACAGTTTCATCAAGTACTTTAATTTCTTTGAGAAACGAGAAGAGACGCAGCCAAGGAGTAAAAACAAAGTTCGCTTTCAGATTTCTCAATTGCATTTGACCAAGAATAGTCATGAGTTTTTCTTTCTCTCCACATACTTTCAGTCCTTGATGAACGATTTCGTCGATACGTGAGCGTGGTGCAACATGTCCATCATCGAAAGTATCTTCTCGTCCATCACTCCAAACAATTTTCATTGATTGATCTCCGACAAACTTCATATGACCTAAAACTTCTCTGACAGCTTCTCCATCATCACCACTAGCATTCTGTATGATTAATGGATTGAAATAGAGTTGCCACATTGGACCGAAATAATTTGGATCAACAAGATATTCGTTCATGTCTCGAGCGTCATCCTCTTTGAAGTTGATAGAAATTTTTAATATTTCGACTAATGAATCCATTTCTTTTCCAGTACATGCTGCAACGTCGAATAGTCGTAGAAGATGCGATAGTGTCAAAGGTTTCCCAGGATTATCCATTCGTCTGAAAATATTTCATGATAGATGGAACTTTACGTGAATGAGAGCTGAGATTTTTCGATTTCTTCGAAAGAACTCAAAAATAACTCACTGTAAATGAACCTTTTTATCTGGAGTTAGTTGCGGTAATATGACACGCCTTTCACGAATTAATTCTATCAAGCCTTTACCGGGAATGTCTTTTGATTTTGTCATGAGCCACCAATACATGAATTGGACCATTTTTATCGGCAATGTCTAAATCGAATTTTTTCAAGATACCACCAACTTCAGAAATATCACTCCTACTTGAGAACCATGGTCGAGCATACGCGTTCCGTATGGGTAGAAAATAAAACGCAGAATATCTACTGCATTGTCATTTGGTAATTGACGAACATTATATACCAACTGATCGATTGAATTTTCGATTGGCGCCGTGTCACTTTGTTGAGACTCAGCTAACTGCTTGAATCCTAATTTTAAGTTTTTACTTAGTTCGACGATATTAATCATCGGGTTGTTTGAAAAACCGTGCGCTATTCAACGTCTGATTCAAGTAAATCACAAATTAGTCATTATCTAGAATGATATATAGAGGTATCACTGTTGGAACGCTTGAATTGGTGCCCTCATACCACTGCAAAAATATAAAAAGGAAATTTTTCCAAAATTAAATTATAAGCAATGTTTTTGCCTTAAATGGGTGTCCGTCTAGAAAGAAAGAAAAAATCTGCTAATCTGTACAGAAAAATGATAACGATTTCGGTATAACCCTGATTTTATCGGAATATTTCAACCAGCCACCTTCTTAAGAAAAAGGGATAACATTGATCCTCTATTTTAATTAATCTTTTTACTAGAGAAGAGATGAATGTACACATCACTCACTTGAGTGATCCCTGGGTTTGATGAGTAATTGACTTATGCTTTTATTTGGTGGATTGATGTAAATATGAGACTGAACTAAATCCTACGGTATAATATTTTTTCCAAATCATCATTCAAAGAATCCTACTTCGTTTTCAAAAAATCTATTGAAAAATCCAAATTCTTATGAGGGTGTGGGTTTGAGTGTGGGGTGTGGGGTGCGGGTGTGGGTGTTGGGCGTGGGTGTGGGTGTGGGTGTTGGGCGTGGGTGTGGGTGTGGGTGTTGGGCGTGGGTGTGGGTGTGGGTGTGGGTGTGGGTGTGGGTGTGGGTATGGGTGTGGGTGTGGGTGTGGGTGTGGGTGTGGG
>CAJNSZ010002483.1:0-15336 GCA_905329745.1 Rotaria sp. Silwood2
GCTTGAGTTTCGCCCATTGTGTTGAAAGCTTCAAGTACAGTTCGATTAAGTTTATCGGTTTGAAAGAGTTCGTCAAGATCTGCGGCCACTGTTTTCTGAATCGCATTGCAAAGTCCATGTAAGTGGTTAGTCACGATCTATAAGCAAATAATAAAAGTCTTTGAAATTTGTATTGTATTCACTGGATCTATTTTTAGTATTATTACACTATGACTATGACGATAATAAAAACTTTGATAATCAAAAATTGTTATTATAGGATCAAATGACATATACTTTAAAAAGTCAAATTCATCTAATGCAATACCATCATTTTAAAATTGCTTGAAGCAAAAAAATGATATAATAAAGTGCATAAGACACTTCTCACTCATCTAAATGAATATTTAGTGGTGATAGAAATTAACATAAGCTAAAATTAAGTGTAGAAAACTATTTCGTGAAATTTTACATAAATTAGGATAAAAGCGGAGCTGAGTTTATCAGAAAATAAATATATAAACAAATTCAAAAACTTACATGATCAACAGCACCTTGAGCAAGACCGTAGGCTGCTCCTTCAATTAGTTTGCAACCAACTCGTTTCAGTGTCTCTTTCGCAATTGTTTCTTTAGTAACATGTTGGGCAAGCTCTTTGCCGACCATTTGTGCAACTTTTTTACCACCTTCTTCACGAACTGGACCTGCAACTTTATACCCAATTCTTGAAAGTTTCGTACCACGTGATAAGTAAGCTCCAATACCACACGTCACAGCCGTCATTGCCATGCTCCATTTTTTGTGTTCCCAATAACTCGACATTGTCATATGACCATTCCATAAACATCCACTAACAAAAAATAAATCACTAATTCCTGAAACAAATTAAAAATGCAATAATATACAAATATTGTAATAAAAATAAATGATCGATACCTTCATTGATAAAGAATGATGCAGCGTAAGTTCCTACTCCGACTGTCCAGATTTCAATTAATGCACCAACAATAATTTGTGCTAATGCTAAACTAGTAACAATGAAAACATTTCTCCAAAAGTACCACGAATAGGCTTGTTCTTGTAAAACAATTAAATCTTCCATACCATTGAGTGAAAACCATGACGCTTCGACAATTGATAAAGTTTTTTGTGCTTTCAATGCACCTTCCACACTCGTGAAAGAACAATCCGGTGTTTCAAGTTTTTCAATTCCACACGAAAGTTGATTGAGTGTTTTCTTGATAAAATCAACGTTTTCTGTTGTTTTCAAATTTTCAAATTTTTGTGCATAGCTCAATGTAAAATTGTCGAAAATTTCTTTTAAGTCAGTATATTTTAATTTTTCATAATCAACATGAGTATCTTCAATTATAGATTTATCCATTAAATCAAATAAGAGTCTTTGATAAGGATTTGAGACTAATTGAATTTGAAATCTTGAGTTTGATGCAGCTTCTGAATTGTGCTGGATCTCTTCGAAATGTTCTTGTAAATGTTTATAGGCTAATCGATAGGCAAATTTAGAATTCAAAATTGCCGCAACAACATCTTGATAACATGATGGTAGCGACGAGCAATCTATGTGATTTTTTAATTTATATCTTCCACTACTTGTTTCTTGTAAAACACCAACATTTTCTTGACTAAGAGTTTCTAAAATCATTATTCCATCATCAGTCAAAATTTTTACAGCTGTAAAATCTGATAATGTTAATGAATCAAACTTTGTGAATTTATGTTCATTTTTAATTTGTTCAAAGTTGATCTTTACTTTTCTATTGATCGAGCAAATACCTCGTTTTTCTAAATAAGTTTTTTCGGATATGTTTAATTTTTCATATAACATTTTTGAACAAAAGATGTTTTCTTCTGGTGTTCCCGTTGGATATTGAAACAGTTCTGTTGATTTTAATTTGTTCAAATCTATTTTGATTTCATTACTTTGAACTAACGTGGTGATTGTTGTAGATTGAATCAATGAAAGTTTTTCTTTGTTCACAACAACAAATTCGATTTCATCGGTAAGAATTCTAAATTCTTTTAAAAATGACCAAAATTCTTCTATACTTGGTAGTTGAACACCTTTAGCAATCGCTTGATCAGTAACTATATCACCATTTTTACATAGTTCATCACACAAATTTTTCAGTGTTTCTGTTGAAATACCATATTCGATTGCAATATTTGTTAAAATATCCTCCGAATAAGTTCCGGTACATTTCGATTTAGTTAGAATACTTTGCCTTTGCAGCTCAATAAATGTATCGTAAGCAAGAATTTCATTTAGTTCAAAATTAACAAGTGCATTATATGAAACTGGATGTCCTAAGATATCATTAATGCTATTGATAAAAAGATTATAGATTTGTGAAATGCTTTTCTGTTGATCACTAAATGCTTCAATATAAATTGATATATTTGATTCTTTCTTTTTGAATGATTCAATAATTGCTTGATCATTTGAACAATCATGTATTCTTTCTTCGAATAATTCTTTTGCTTTCGTGAGATCACTTTTGAGTTTTCGAAACTCAGATCCAGATTTTTTTAAAAGCGCACGATTTGCTTGTTTTATAGTAATGGCAGATGAATAATAAAGAGCTTCTGCTAAATAATATGAATGATTGGAAAGAATTTTTTCAAAATAACTTTTAGCTTTATCATATTGTTTATTTTTTAAATAGTGAATGCCTAATTTCAAAAGTTGACTTGGACTATCTAACCATGTGTTGAATTTGAGAGAGATCGTTTGAAGAAATTTTTTAAGTTTAGTAAAAAGTAATTCTTTTTTTGAAGAATCATTGGCTTGATCTTCAATCAATTGAGAATTCTCATCTAACCAAAATGCCCATTTGTCAAGAAAACTGTCTAGTAAGAGTTTTTTAATATCCTTTGTTTCATCCGATGTTTCCAGTTGTTGACGAAGATTTTCATAATGTTCTTTGAATTCCTTGAAGCAATCTTCTTCAATTGTAATTCTTTCATCATAAAACTTCGTGACCATTTTCAACCGTTGTAATTCATCAACATCTCGTGCATCTTTTAGCTGAAAAATCTTTGAACTATACGATCCACCATCTTCTTTTTTACCAATTACAATCAACTGTCCAGATCCTTCTTCGCCACATCTAGCTGCTCGACCATATGCTTGTTCTTCAATGCGACAATTGCCTGGTAAAAAAGTGACAATTACATGTAGTCCACCGGCTTCAACTAATTCTTTCTCAAGTTTTATATCAGTACCACGACCAGCCAAGTTTGTTGCCACAATGACTTTACCACACTTTAAGAAGGCATTTCCTTGTCCGAATGTGAATTCTTCATGCTCTCGCTTATAAACGTAGGGCGCTTTTAAACTATCATAAATTTTATTGTTTGAGTCATTATTTGCTTCATCACTAGCACATTTTATAAAATGTTTTGTTATATAATCAACATCTTTGATTGTTTCGCCAATGATTAGTACAGAACGTTGTTTGAGAATTTTCTTTTTTGTTTCAGTGTAAATGCTATTTATCCATTCATTCTTGTAACCAGAAATCATAGGTCGTTCTTCGAAAAAATTTTTCGGTTTTGAAGTAGAAATTTTAGTCAAATCGACGTTGTAAAGTTCATTAAGTAATTTTTTCTCTTGTGTGGAGCCAAGAGTACCAGAAAGTCCGTATAGATTTCGATATAACTTTAAATATGATACATTCGAGATGAAAACAGCTTTTAAACTCATTAATGATAATTTACAACCATGTTTAATTTGTAGTAATTGATGCAAAGCTTCATGCCATTGTGAACTACTCTGATCAGTTCCAGTATTTTTGTCAATAATAATAATTTTTGGATTGAGATCTGGATCCAATCCAGTTCGATCAACATCGACTACATAATCTACACCTTCACTCATGAACAATGCATTTTTAGCATTGTCAATAAACTTATCCAAATGTCGTTCAACAAAATCATATAAATCTTCTGGTATTTTGATGAATCGTTGACGTGCTGCAATGTTATTCAGTAGAAAAATTAGTCGATGCATAGTTTTCTCTTTCAGAGATTTAAATTGTTTGACATGTTTAGAGTAATCTTTTAATTTGATAAGAAGACGACCATCTTCACCGATTGTTTTCAAATCAATTAATATTTTCCAAACGTCGTCATCAACTTCATCACGCATTACCATACCGTACAGATCTGCAATAACTGATTGTTTGATTATAGAATTGTCATAGAATCTTTCCAAATCTTCCATAGATTTAATTGGTCGATTCACACTTCGCCAAAGAAAAACATACAGAGACTGCAACTTGTCCATATTTGGAATGTCATGTGATAAATAGAGCATATTATTGCCGTTGTCCAAAAGCATACTATCGACTTCATCAACAATAACATTTTCAAAAGTACGTGTACCTAGAATATTCTTTCCGTAAAAACGATCTAATAAATAATCACGTTGAAAACTCGATAAATCACCATAAATTACGTCACAATTATTAAAAACTTCTATTCTTTGATCAATATCTTCGCTACAAATATGTCCAACACGTACATCAAACAATGTATATAGATCTATGTTGCCTTTTGGCGGTTCGGATTCAGCATCACGTTTTGCTAATACCGAACAACTCGTAACAATATCTAACTTCTCACCATAGAGACATTTTATTATACTTAGTGTTGTAATGATTAATGTTTTGCCTTCACCAGTTGCTACTTGTGCCAATAAGTTATTTTCATTCATTAATGTCAACAACACTACTAATTTTTGTGTATCTCTAAGAGAAAATCCACGTTTTAATTTTATTCCTCGATTAACAATATCAAGCATATAAAAATGACGATTTTCCATGTTCTTGATTTTTTTTGTTTCTGTTCGTATTGCAAAAACTATTCTTTTTAAACTTGCTTCATCATCACAACATGTGTCATATACTAATGGTGGTGGACGATAATCATGATCATCATCAGAAGAATGGTACCGATTGGTGTATTCTACCGCATTTTTTAAAATGAGATTTTCACCATTTTCTATTTTTCTTAATAGATCTTTGATCTTTAAAAGATGTTTAGTAACTCCGGTGTGATGCGGTGACTTTAGAATCACTTCTGTCAATCCTTCAATGTTACGATCTTCGGATGTTAAAAGACCTAATTTAGTCATAAGACTTTCAACATGTTTATATGTTTTCGAATCACATGCTAAATTTTGTCGACATTGTTGAAGTAATTGCTGGCTAGAGTATGTCTTTTCTGGTTCTGGATATAATTCAGATAAATTTGAATTGAGAATGCCAAAGTCATCGAGAATATCCGAAGATAGTTCGGTATCTTCAGCATAAAATCGATGCACAAAAGTGAGCAAAGTTTTTGCAGAGAAATGTATTGTTTGCTTTAGTTCATTAACAAGATGTTGAACAAGTTCACTCTGATACAAACTTTCAAGTTTAACCAGATAAAAAGAACATTGTTCTAAATTTTCATCCGCAAATTTCAGCCTACCATTAGTTAGACCGTGCTGCCAATAACTTTTCTTCAATGCTATTGACCATTCAGATAAATTCAATTGTTCTAGAAAACTTGTATCATCTGTAATATATGGTAATAAATTGAGCAGAGCAGAGAAAAGCTCTTCATCAATAGATATATCCATAGATCCTTGTAATTTTTTTGCTAAAATAAGTTTTACTGAATAATTCGTGATTTGTTTTAGAAGACGTCGTAAAATTGATTTTTCTTGTAATTTTCTTCGAAGTAAATTTTCAAGTTTTATCAAAACCAATTCATCAATCCATTGAAATTGACTATAAGAGAGAATAATATAACTGAATAACTCAGGATCTTGATCAAAACTGATCCAGCATTCGAGTACAGTATCGACAAGAAGAAATATTTCACTTGCCTTGAGATGGCATCCATTACATGTGAAACAGTAAAGTAGAGATGCGAGTATTGAATTCTTACTTATATATTCTGCCGACAGTTTGTTTAAACGATCTTCTAATTCATCCCGATCATTGTCGTTAAAAAACTTGCATAGCTCATGGATTCTAAAGTTGTCATTCATATGTTCTTCATCATTGAATGGGAAATATTTTTTATCTTGTCGTTCTGATTGAAATTTTAAGAGTAATGTTCTTCGCACAATGTTCAATTCAATAAATTTTTGATCAATTACTAAGTGTTCAATCGTTTGATCTTCTCGAATTAAAACATGTTCGATTTGTTTACCACTGTTGAAATGGTCTCGAACATAAATAAATTGTCCGGGATCAGTTTGGGCATAGACTTTGATATTGAGTTGATGTTTCCAAGCTAATAGTTCAAGAAGTGCTGGACAAACGTTTGATGTATTTGACTTGATTTTGTCTAGACATATTTTTAATATTCCATTGTCAATATATTTGTGCCATTTGATTGTTTCATTTTGTTTAATCAAGTAAATATGGTACAATTTCGTCAAAAGTTTTTTATCAATGTTCAGTTTTTGTTCTTGAATATCTTTAACAGTCTTAGTTGTCATAAAGTTTGGATATTCATGAAACTTTTGCCAACTTGCTTTTAGAGGTCGTTCTGATAGAAATTGAACTGTTTTCAAAATGTTATCCATTGATTTTTGATTTTTGTCAATGAAATTTTTCTGTAGTACCAGACATTGTTGAAAACGAACATGTTCATTTTGAGATTCTTTATAATCTATGACGAGTAATTCGAGTAATTTTGCCAATGTGTCATTGGCAATCATGAGGGAACGCAGTTGATTAAAGAGATCGATCAAGTATTTCAGTAAATGTCCATTGTCGTCAGGTACTTTTGCGTTAACAATGGAAAGATGATTGTTCAATTGTGGAATATTCTTCACATCTTTCTCTAAAATTTTCAATCGATTCGAAAAATTTGTCCATTCGTTTTGATTTTTTCTTAGTTTGGCTAATTTCTCGGTTGTTTTTTCAAATGTTCGATCGTCTCCTGTATCCAAACTTTCTAAATAATCTTTTAGAGTTGCATCACCAACTTTTATAGAAGACAAATCGTCATAATATTTCTTTATGATGGTTAAATTATCAGTAGATAATTCATAATGACGTAGATCATCGAAAGCATTTTGAATACATTGATTTCGATCGGTTTCATCCTCGAATTCTAGAATCTTTTTTATGTTGGAATTTGACTGATTACTGAATTTAAGATATTTTCCAGAGTGAAAATCATAGTGTTGAACGATCTCACTGGTATTTGCAGGTAAATAATCGATTACGGTAATCTTATGAAATTTCGCAAGTCCGATTTTTTGTCGCATTCGACCAATTTCCACTGTTTCAATTTTTTGATTGCTTTCATAAATATTAAATTTGTTTTCCACCTGTCGTAATTCATCTTCTGAAAATTCTTCTTTAAATAATTCGTTCCAGTTCATGTCTTTATTTTGAGTGTTTTCGATCGCAAACAGAATCTGTGACTTCTGCTGTTGACGAAGTGTATTGCTTGTTTCTCTAGTTTTCACAGTTATCTTCTTTACTTCCTTTTCACCTTCATAAATTTGATATCGACTGACTTTTTCACGCGAACGCTCTTTAAGGTTTTCGACTTCTTCCAATGCTGTCTTTGCTTTTCGTTGCATAAGATCAAAAGTCATAGTGGCTTCAGCATGCATTTGAGAGATTCCGTTAACCAACTTGTCTTCTTTTTCGAAATACTGTCCATAATTTTTTTCCATAACACCTTTCTGCATGGCACTTTTACGTGTTGCAGTAGCTTCATGATGTCGTTGACGTTCATTCGTTGTTGTGCGCAGCTTTTCACTTTCAGCTAGTTTACGATGTTTAAGAAGTGATTCTTTAATAGTTGCATAGCACATTAATGATCCACATGCATCATAACGGTACCCACAGTAAACTCGATCAGAACTATCAGACGAATAGGTTATAGTTAAACATTGGTTTTGATTTGTACCGAGTTCGATAGGCTGCGACCAAAATTGATAGTCTGTATAACCCACATCCCATCCATTTTTGCCATATTCACCAGTTCGTCCAGGCTTACCATTCTGTCCATCACAACCTTTCGTGGCCTGGACGTTGATAGGAAATCGTTCATTTTGTCTTGATATCGCTATGCATTCACCTTGAAACGCACCTTCTCCACCTAATCCATTCAATCCACCTCGTCCACCAGGTTGTCCTTTACTGCCCTTGTACAAAAGATAGCAATTACCAGAAATGTATCTACTTGCCGAATGAGTGATTTCTTGGCCGTTGCTTAATTTCAGTTTAGCATAACAATTGTTTTCTTTCGTCCAGTTTGGATCCGGCTGTCCCATTCGGCAAATTTCATTATATACGTCCCATAAATTATGAAATCTTCCCCAAAAACGCACAGGACTTGGAAATTTCTCCTTCAATTCTTTCATGGAAATTCCTGTGCCATTTGTTCCATTAGCCCCATCACCACCATCTTGTCCATTAGATCCACTGCCGCCGTTCAAAATCACTGTTAAGCGCTCGGCATTCAGCATTTTATCAGCTATGATCATCACATTTCCACTGCTTTCACCTGAGTATCCATCGATACCGTCTTCACCATCTTTAACACATGAATTGCCATTTTTTGCTTTGGTGTAACATTTTCCAGAATTTAAACCTGAAAGATCCCATTTGCAATTCTTAGAGACATTCACGTTGGCAGCCATAATGAATATATTAAATCCATGCCAATGAGAATTTTCCAAATCACAATCGATGTCCAACATGTGTACAGCAATAAAACGAAGTTCATCGATTAAATTGTTTTTTTGTATGTTATTAAATAGCTTATATTCAATTTCTGGTAGTTGCTTTGACATATAAACTATACCGCCAATAATCTCAAGTATCGATCGGTTTCCAATGTGCTTGATCATTATTTCAACAGGTTTTAAATAGAAGCCAATAAGTTGCAATAATTGATTTTCAAGAAAGAGATGATCAGGTTTTAAAGACTTGACCGACTCCAGAAATCTTTGAAGTTGTCGAGGCGAATTACTCTCCAATTTTATCCCATTCATGAGCTTCTTTAAATAACTACCAGTGACCGATTGCGATGCACAATTCTGTTTGAATTCTACCAATTTTTCATAGACGATGGGCGAAATTACATTTGTCTGAAAGCAGCCAATAAGACATTGCAGTACTTCTAACTCCATATTTCCATCCTTGGATTTTTCTAGAATCTTTTCCCATGTATAAGCCTTCAAATTTGCAATAAAATTTGCCAAATCATATTCTTCAATCAAATTCGAATATAATTCAAGTTGAATGACATAAGATCCTGCTTGATATAAACCCAATAAATCATTCAACGTAAAAATTTGATCCGAACGGCGAGTAAACTTGTCTACAAAATTCTTGTCGTTGCAGCATTTATTGACCATGTCTTCGAATTCAACACGTGCACAATCCACAAGAACTTTAATAAAACAATTTTCGACTAATTTCACATCGGCAGCATGTGGTAATTCTTCTTGTCTCAAATTCTTGAAAATCAACTTTTTTGTTTCATCTAAATTTAATTGTTGTTCACAAACTGCATCTTCTATTGCTACTTCCACTTCAATGGCAAACATTTTTTAGAGTTTATGAAATAAAAATTTATCTCGTGAATAAAACAAAACAACCAAGTTAATTTTGTATTAATCACTTTGAAATAATTTCATAAGTTTTTTGAAACATATCTGAAAGATATCCATTGTTATATGGTATGATCGTAAATAGAATGTAAGAAGAGGCAATTTTTTTGAAGAAGTTGTACTCATTTTCAAAATTCAGAATTTTAGATCATGTGCAGTTAATCAAATACTCTGTGCTTTTATCTATTTATGTTAGAAAAAATTATTTATTCTCATAAAGAAAAGATTTTATCGTTTCTATGTGTGCATAGGTGAAACAAACGATTTAAATACATTTTCTCAGTCTTCAATAAAGTTTTAACAAAAATTACGGACACATCAATTCTAGTTCTAACCAATTCCAAGCATTGAAGGCTATCGTTCAATTTTCTTCCCATTCTTAAAACGAATTCTGGTAAAAACAATTCGCAGCGAATAATATATATTGTACAGTTTTTTCTCCTATTGTTAGCTGTCTGACTTTTAACTTCTAATAAAATTAGAAAGAAATATCTTATGTAACTTTGATTTTATGCTAAAATCCTCGATCTATATGGAAATAGTAATTATTCATGACTTGAGAACGTTCACTCACACAACAGTCAATGATTACTCTATTGTAGATATTATTTTAGCCTTATTATATGCGAGTCTAGATGAGATAAACCATTTTTTCTACAAACTCGTAAAATTCTTTTCTCAATTAATCTAATTGCTCACTGATGTTTCGACAATGATCATTGTCGCAACTTTTATACTTTTTTAATTTTCTGCGGAAGTCTGCGATTAAAACTTTTTTTTCTTAAAAAAGAAATAATCTATGGCAAGCAGAATACGAAAAAGAACTCTGATGAATCTGAAATATTCATATTAATGCAAATAACTAATAGGTCAAATGGTTTAACAAACCTTTAACTTAACTTTTCCTCTTATAGACTTTTATGATAAAATTTGTTTGCTTATTGCTTGCCACGTCTTAGAGTGTGTGTAAGAATATTTATTGTATGAATATCTGACCATCGATATGAATACATACATCTCTATATATACTAGTGAACAACACAAGAACAAGGAATATTCCTAAATGAAAGGGAAAACTTCCAGAGGATAAGCATAACAAGGAATATTCCAATGCAGAAGAACGAACAAAAAGTATGTGTAGAATAGATGTACGTAAACACCACTAGCACGAGAAAAGGAAAGGCACGAACAAAAAAACAAGAAAAATAAAAGCAAACGTCAATAATTCACACTGTCTTCATCAAAGCAACTATTTACTTTCTGTTGTTTTTTCGTTGTTGTCTTCTTATATACTAGCAAAAAATACTGAGGGCACGTGTATACTCATATTTGTCTATTTGGCATATGAATTTTTTACGGCTTCATATGTGCGTCTGCATATACATTTCACTTATCGTTGAAATCGATCTTTCTCTCATTATCGCATAACTGTATTTTTATCTTTATATACGCTAAATCTGCATAACAACTGAAAGGAATTTTCCCACTGTTAACATTTTTGTTTGCTTACGAAATAACTCACTTATGAATAATCAAGAAACAACTTGTCTCTGTAAAATAGAAGCAATACTCTATGTGACCTAACTGAAATATGTAGTTATAACACATCAAAACACCGATGAATACGATGGACAATCTGCTTATTTGTGTTTATGACTCATAAAGGAAAAACCCACTAGACAGACAGACGACAAACAATTTATATGGCAAGAGAAACGACAATGAATACTTATACGTGTATATAATGTGTTGTTTAACGCATAGAAATCAATGTTACTACTATTTATATTCATATAGTCAGCTATTGTATATTAATATTTTATTGTAATGGACAAGCTTCGGTGTTATGCCCCATAATGTAAAATTATTTGTTTTCGATAACAAATAAGTACAGTACTTACATCTATTGAAGGAAGTTACTAGAAAATAATGTCATTAACAGCAGGATATATTTATCTTTGTCACAAATCTCGAAGGATTTCGAGAAGGAAGATAATTATATAGCGAAGCTCATGTATTCATACGAAAGGAAAAAAAACACCGTCATAAATGACGCAGGACACACGCATATATATATATATGTGTCTATGTTAGCGTCAAAAGATGTCGCTCATTGACACCAAACTTATAATCATCTATTGCCAGTTATTTGGTCCTCTATGAATTTTCTATTGCTTTTTTCCGTTATGGCTGACTTCTCGTGACTCATGTTATATAACGGGTGTCCCATAATAAATGATCCCTCAGTATTTTGCATATTTCTCACCGATAATTCAGCTTAGAAAAAAGGGTGTGGATTTGGGTGAGTGTTGGTATAGATAAAGAGACAGCAGATACCCACACCCACCCACACCCCAATTCCTCAATTTATCTTTTTACTGTGGGTACAATTTGTTCACCACTCAAGTGATGAATATGGTTCTTTTCAATTAACGATCCAAAAGCAACTTAAATTATTGCTGGATAAAGACTATAGAGTGTCCAGTAAGTCCTTAGCCAAAGAAAAATTTGGATATCTTTATTATGACTCGAGCAAATGGGCTCATTTGTTTACCTAGAATAGAGGCATGTTCACACTTCAAATCCATATGAACAAGATTAGTGAGAACCTTTGCTAAGTATCACTATTGAGGGTGTGGGTGTGAGTTTTGATGCATTCACACACACCCACACCCACACCCACACCCACACCCACTCACACCCACACCCACACCCACACCCACCCACACCCACACCCCACCCTTACTGAATGCACCGAATTAATTATAATCATTAATCAAGATACTAAAGGATTTTATGCAGAAATTTGTGGCTTTCTAAAATGATTACTACTCTCTAAAAAATAAAGGACTTTTACAAAAAACCTTTTTGTGGATTCTGCCATTGGGTACTATACAGAATCGTCAAAATGATTCTCACTAAAAGTGGGTTCTATGAAAAACTAATGGAACTATTAATAATTTCTCACAAAAAATGGCTCAGCGTAGAAGAGGTTCAGTAAAAATTCAGATAGAACCATTCATAATTCCTTATTAAAATAGTTCATTTTGTAGCAAAGAATACTCCATTCAAAAGGTTTTCTCATAAAACCTTTCCTATTGTACAGTAATAGATTCTATATCTTAACAGAAATTCATTCTTTGGAAGCCATAGGTTCTTACTGTTAAAGGCGGTAGCTTCAGAAATATTGAGTCAGACTCCAAATCTACCTAGGTCTCAAAAGAAAAAAAAACTAATCTTTCCACTTGAACCATAATTCATTCTTCATTTGCCATGACAACCAACGTAAAATAAGAAAAGTAAAATATTATTCGGTTTCTATTTAAATAACCTAATCTACCACTGATATGATCTCCATATGAACTGAAGTACAAAGAGAAAAATATTTAGCTTTTCATTTTTAATGTAACTCATCATTCATGTAACAGGAAGACGAATCGAAATACAAAAGAGAAAATACTATTTTTTTTAAAATTTATTACATCTAACTTCTCCTTCCTATGATCTCAATATGAACTGAAACATAAAGAGAATAAATGCGGGAACTTTGGGTTTAAATCCGAGAGTTATGTGTACTTCAAAAAGTGAACTATACAAATCAATCATTCTAGACTGTAGGTGTTGGTGTGGCTGTGGATGCAGATGTGCGCTAGTGTAGGTTGTGTGAGGTGGATGTTTTGTTTTCCGTCTACACCCATCCACACACACTGTTGGTGGAAACTGTTTCTGCATGTAGTGTCTCACTGTTGTCATTCTCTTTGTCGTCGATTTCTTCTAAGACTACTTCAATTCATTCATTTCCAGTCAGTTCTATGATCTTTCTATTAAAAGAACTAACTCGAAATGGGGCATACGGATAAATTAATATGTTTTCTTCATCTGGATTTTCTGAAACTGGTTTAATCTACAGAGTTGTACGTCGATAATCATGGATTTTATATTTACACAAAAGTGATATCGGATTTATTTTTTTCGAAATCAGGAGCAGCATCCATTTCTGCAATTACCTGGTTTTTTAAGTCAATTGAAGTGTGGTAGTTATTATTATGGAACTGTTTTCATATCCTTTCAGTACGTTGTCGCTATCAATAATGGAGCCTCTGTTTACAGTAAGATCTTGAGAAACGTCAAGACTCGCACAACCGAACCCAAACTTCACCTCTTCTATGTAATGACAAATTCGGGTGTCACCCAAGAACTTTATCTCGTACTCTCACTTCAAATAGATTGCATTTGTCAGTTTTGGAGAGATAAAATCTGCTATGCTTACAGTGTAATAGAAAAATATATTTGATTTGCTTTTTTTTTCAAAGTCGAAATCATTTTGGTGTATTATTCAATCAATCAGTCACTGGAAAAATGGAAGCATTTTTGTTCTGAGAATTGATCCTGTCGGAATTAAGAATTAGAAATATTCTTGAAAACGAGAACATTATAGGATTCATCTCGAAAAATGTAGGAAGTATAGAATCACTAGAAAGCCAATATACACTCAAGAGTATGCAGAAGTTTGTCCAATGCTTTTTCCCCGTTAAACTCATCTACTTTAGATCATCTTTATCATCATAGAGCTATATGATAACAGATGAGAATATTTTACTTGAAAAGAAACACTTCTATGTTATATGATTTTTGTAAATTATTAAAAACTACTCGAATAGCAGAGTCATACGATGGATGTTTAACAGGAAAGCTTAATAAATGCCTGGAATCATTTCATGTTAAGAAATAGGCCGAGAAATGTGTTAAAATAGTAAAAGCATGGCTTGGTTTTTATTTATCGTGGAATCATTTCTTCGTTTAAATATTGCATCGGATGTTTTTGTGTTTTTGTTACTCTGTGCAGAATATTCTTTCAATAGTTTTTTTTTTTTATAGTGTCAAAAACATTCAAGCAACAGTGTAACTTCTTACTTCATCAGCACTATTCACTGAGGTCGTTAATTTGTGCTGACTTTTTTTTGGAGTTAGTGAGAACCTACACTTGTCGTACACAATACAGCCTCATTTCTTCTATGCAAATGAAAGCAACTATGAACACGTTGCTTCTCTCTGGCTGAAAGAAAAAAAGTAACTAAAACCAACGCACAGTATGTCAGCTTCTTGTTTACGTGTGTGAATGCTTCACTTGGTAATTGCACAAACTTTCATGAGAAATAAAATGTCTCGCTGTAAATAGTGTGCTGATTGAAATGAAACAGCATGTGATTGCTTTTGATTCATCAACCTATATAGTTTAAATATTGTTTTTCTTCTAAATAAATTATATGTTTGCATAAATAGACATATTTTCATTGGTAAGTTTTAACATAAAGAAAGAATTCAAATTTTTAAATAAATTTTCATATTAGAAATGATCGATTCAGACTGATTTTTATTAAAGTAATTTCTTAGCATTTGAGTTATTACGACTGTGACTGTCATCTTTTAATTCAACCAAACGAATGAGGATTAATTGAATACCTTTTTTTTGTTACTCATGTTATATATTACTTATATGATGAGAGTTTATCTGTTAAAATGATGATGATTATTATTGATCGAAGGCAAACATTTGAAAATATCTACTTAGTATATAAGTTCTAATCAGTATGATTAACCATCATAACTTTTACAGATCGTCATTAATGTTCATATTTGTAACATGAAAATTATGATTTATTTTAAATGATAAGAAATTACTTTAATAAAAATCAGTCTGG
>CAJNSZ010002484.1:0-15324 GCA_905329745.1 Rotaria sp. Silwood2
TGGAAACTGAGAAAAAAACGGAAAACATTTTTTGATTTTTCAAAAAACAGATGGTTTTTCGGATAGGGGGGGGCTTAAAATGTTTTGATAATCATTGACATTCTTAAAGACTTACTTGTAATATCCTTTGATGATGCTTATGAACACTTCAATGGTCTTATTTTTTCAATATCGATAAGCTTCTTTTTCAAACATTCACATGCACTTGTATGTTCGTTGTGCCTAACAAGTATAAAGAATAATGTTTTTGTCTATGTCTAAACTTCTTATGAAAGTCAAATGTATATTTAGAAAAAAAAGAGGAAAATTTTACAATGAAAAATACTTAAATATTTTCATCCGAGCATAAGAGCATAATCTTCCATCCTTACCATTTATATACAACAGAAAACATTTTGCCTATTTTTGTTTAGCAAAACGTTTAACAACTATAGGTAAATAGAAGAAAAGAGCCATCGAAGTGGCATCGAACGTAGTTATACATCTTCTAAATGTATTTTCATTGTTTGAGTTTTGTTGATAACTATTATAGAGCTCTTTTTCTTATTCTATGAAATAACATGTTCCTGATCAAAGAGTGATCAAGGAAAAAGTAAAAGTTACGAATAAATGATTTCAACGAGAATGATTTTAAAAAAGAAAATTTATTGATCTCTTCAAAGAGAATGATCAACGTTTCGATAATGAAAACATATTCATGTACTTTAAAAACCCATCAAGTTGATGAATAGTTCATTTTCTATTGTATTTATCACTTTCAGACAATGTATTGATTCTGATTTGACACTGTTTAGTTATTAAAATCAAAAATTTATTCCTATTTCTATGACATTTAGATATGCGTTGGTAATGGAAGAAATAGCTAATAGTATTAGTCAATATGATACAATTCTTATGACAGATACACAATCAAGAACATTAACTATGCTTCATTCAATCTATCATCTTAAGCATGATTTACTTCATTTACGTATTTTATTAAATCCATTAAAAGAAATAATAAATCGTTTAGGACGAACAACATCTGATGATGACTATTTATCATTTCCTCGTACAGATCCATCATTACGACTTGATATGAAGCATCACATAGTTCGACGAAAAGCAAAAGCAACTCATCAAATAACAACCAATACTGAAGAAAGAACAAAATTAAAATCAATCTATCTAAATGAATATATATATGTTTATTTAAATAATTTAAATAATCATGTTAATGAATTAATTGATTCATTAGAAATTCAACGTGAAAGTGTTTCAATGCTTATTTCATTTTGGATAACATTAACTAGTAATGAAATACAACAAATACTTAAAGTTCTTATGCTTATAACTGTTGTATTTATGCCATGTACTTTATTAGCTGGTATCAATTCAACAAATTTTCAAACACAACCACCACTTAAATATCAATATGGTTATTATATAATACTTTCTATTTTAGGTTCGATTCTTATTGGTATGATTATATGGTATAAAATTAAACGTTGGATATAATTTTTTTATTTCAACAATAGAAATATACACGTATATTTATTCATCTCTAAAGCATAATTGATTATCTATTTAATATTCAATTTATTAAAATTATTTAATAAAAAAAAAAAAAAAGAAAGCAAAAAATGTACAATTAAACATTCGTTTGTTTATTAGTTGTATTTGATACATTAGCATTAAGACAAAGAAGTTCTTTAAGTTCAGGCATAACTATTGATCGATATTTTTTTTCTAATGTTACCATATATTCAATTGCATTACGCATTGAAAATCCTCGAATTTGATGACACTAATTTAAAAAAAAAAAACAAAACACAATTCAATGTATATTGATTATTTTTTTTTTTTTAAATTAACAAACTTTAAGAAATGGTAATAAATTTCGAGATGAATGTTGATATATAATATCTTGTTGTAAATGACGAAGAAGTGCAACACAAAAATAAACTTGATAATCAATACCATAAAGTATACACACACATAAATATGTTATAATTTCTGGCCAATCTAATACAGACCAAAAACATTGTTTTGTCCAATGTACAACCATCTTTAAAGAAAAAAAATCTATTAATATTTTGTTTTTCGAATAATAAATAAATTAACTTACATGAGAAATAGCGAAACCTGACATACGAAAAGCAGCAAAAACTGGTGCCATTTCTTGTTCAACTATTAATTCAACACAATGACCAGAACCAACATAAACAGGATGTAAACCATTTATACTCATTTCATTACTTACAAATTGCTAAGAAATTTAAAAAAATCAAATATAAATACTTTTCTAAATTAAAGAATAAGAAATAAATAAATACTGTATTAAAAAGACGTGCATGCCAAAGAAAACCAGCTGGTAAAAGTAATGAAAATGTACGTAACCATCGCCATGAACGTACATCATCACAGCCCATTAAAAGAAAAATACTTGTCGAAAACCAATCAAAACCGGGATAAGCATCTGTTGATGATGTATAATCTATATATAAATATATATTTAAAGAAATATCAATATTCGAACTATTAATGCTTTATTATTCAATTCATCGAGTCGTTCATAAATAATGAACTTTTCATTGTTTTCAATTTTAAGAACTGCTTGTTTTTTTCCTAGAAGAGGCGGTTAAAGTCTGTACAAAAAAACCTTGACTTGACCTATTTCTATAGAAAAATAAGAAGATAAATGAAAAGAACGTTGGGTGTTAAGTTAATAGATATGATGTTAGCATTAGAAACTTGCATTGATATATTCCTCGTTTTGTAATATTCTGAAGACTTGAGCTGTTTCAATCTACGCTCTTGAAAAATGTCGGATAATGAAGTTAAAAATAGACTCTCTTGAACTCGAGTTTGTTTTATATTAGTGAGCAATGACGCTTACATTGAATTCATCGATGAGAATTTATCTCATAGGTTTCTGCTTAAATTTAAGTGGCTAACAGAAGATATTGGCCATTTTCAAAGGAATTTTGTAGAATATTCACCTTTTCAATGTTCTCTTTGTTCTCAACAAATTTTGAACTCGATGATGAGAAAGAGCGTACTTCGAAGTACTCGAAAACATTTTTACTTTTGTTTCGTTACCATTTCGATCTGTTTAAAATATATTCTAATGTTTTTATATTGTTATACCAATTTTGACGGTACATCTTCCACAAAATCTATTCAGCCAGAAAATTGAAAGAAAAAAGCTCTAGTTAAAATAATGAGAGACTTGTTATTTATGACCCATTCGATAGGTACTTTCTCGATAATTGATTTCAAACTTTTTCGGTCACTTTTTTCCTTTGTCTAATTCAATTATATGAAATAATAGAAATAAAATTTTATTCCTCAAGTAAGTCTACTCATTCTTCTATAATGAGTCACTATAAAATCATAAAATATAATACAGAAAAATTCTTTCAACAAACTTCATGATTAGTTTTACTTCATACATAGTTTATATGATCTAAATCTGTTCGAAACACATACATGAAAGATGACTATAAGTATTTCGATGCTTTTGGACTACATTAAGGCTTTCTCTGTCTAATATTATATGCATCATTAATTTCTACTAATAAGTCTCGATGTGAAAGAGGCTGGAGTGGGATTGCCTTTATCCCCACTTTTTACATGGTGTCTGCAAAAATAATGAGTTGTTGTCGAAAATTTTTCTGTGAAATATGAAATGGAAGTTTTTTTTTCGGTAATTTTCTATCAAATGGACTGCCTCCAACTGTCTACCAATTTCTTTGACCTTACCACTTCTAAACCTATTGAGAGTTCTGGTTCTACTGCATATCGTTGATAAATCGATAGATAGCACCACTAGCGCAAGTCTTTCTCTATAAGCCTACATATATTTCGCTGTGTAGTTAAAACCTTATAGCCGTCTTTCTATCTACGAAATCCATTGATTATTTGATTTCGACTATGATATTCAAGTCACATGATGTTATTCTAATTTTTTTCTTTTAATATTTCTAAACATACTTAATTTATTTCCACTATTATCCGATGCAGCTGCAGCTATTAAGTTAGCTAATGTAGAATTTGTTGATGTTGATGCAATTGTTTTATTAGTTGTATTTGATGATGATGATGATGATGATGATGATGATGTAGATGATATTGCTGTTTTTTGTTTTAAATGTGTTTTCAGTGCTTTTAGTAATCGAATAAGATTTTGTTGGCTGACAGATTGATCTTGTACAAGTCCAATACGAACACCATAACTAAGAAAAAAAAAACGAATTTCAATAAAAATCAAAAACAAATTTGATTTAAACAACAAACTTTAATGCTTTATTAATACCAAGTTCTTGTATTGGAGTTAATGTACTTGCAGATGATAATTTAACTAGATCAGCTTCTACATTTAAGAATAAAAGAAAAACAGAACAAATTTTTATTTGATATCAAATGAATTTAATATTTCTAATCACATCAATCAGGTGAATTGAAAAGAAAACAGGTGTTTTAGTGAGGATATAGGGAGAAAATAAAAATAAAATAGTGCATAGTATTGCAAAAAGAAATGGATTTACCGAGATGACGACGCATATCTGATAAGACATAAGGATAAAAAATTGATTTTTTTTTCTTTCACAAGTGATCAATATGGAAAAGAATATTGTATAAATTAAATATTTAGGAAGCATGCAATTTGGTTGTTTTTTTTTATATATCAGTACGAGAATATGATCATGCAAATAATAATTTTTATGTTTTCAACTTACTTTGTACAGTAACTGAAGATGATGATGAATCTCGAGATGAATTAAAAATAACATCAATATGAAGTTTATCATGAATATCAACAACAGCATCAAGTAAATCAGCCATAACTAAAAATAAGAAAATTATTGAATAATTCATAATAAAATTGATTCATTTGTTCATCTTTTAAAGCATACGAGAAAGTGGTAGAGATTCTTGAGTTGATTGACGAAGTGTAGCCATAAATAAATGACGACATTTATTTAACCAACGATCATCAAGTCGATCTGGTCGAGAACTTCTTACAAGACGATGTAATTCAGTTTCTTCTAGAATATTTCAAAATTCTTTTTTTTATTTAGACAATATTATTTTGATTTAAAAACATTGCAAAACTACATAAATTAGCACAGAATTTCAGTTCCCATAAACGCTATAATCTCAGATTTGATGAATTCAAAGGATTAGTAAAAAAACGTTTGTAGTTCAATACTTTCACAATAGTGAAATTTGAAAAAAAAATTTTTTTTTGAACATTATCGTAGTGCGGCAGATTTTCAACCGTAACGGACTTTTCTGTTTGATAATCATCTAATGCTGAATGGTTATCATTATGTGATTAAGTTGATTGAAGTGAATAAAAAAATCATTGTCTAGGGAAACAATTTATAAATCAATGAAGAAAATAACATCAGCTTCATCTTATCAAAGCTTTTTAGAGATCTCTTTGCATGATTTCTTAAAATGAATTATTCCGCCTACAGATAATAATGTCTATATACTTTTTTTTTTCTACAGTTTAATAATATTCTTCTTAATAAGTATTTACCGATTTTCGTATTATTTAATCCTCCATAAGTTGCTTTAATTGTATAAAAATCAGGTAATGGCATAGAACCAGCAAATAATGGTATTGATGTTAATAATGTTAAATCATTTTCATTTAATGTCCATGGTGGCATATTTTTCTCTTGAGATCCACCTAATAATTCTCCATTAACAAGAACATGATTACGTGCTAAACTTAATTGATCTAAAATAATATTTCCACCGGATTCCATTTCGGCTTGTGCTTGTCTTAATTTTTCAATATAATTATATTTTGTTTCAAGCAGTAATTGAACATCTAAATCTGATTGCATGATTGATAATAATCTAAAACAAATTATTATTCTATTTTATTTTTTTGTTTTCAAAAAAATCTATACCTTAATCCAGCAGCATGTGTATGTTCATAACAAAGAAGACTTCGAATACCAGTATCATCACTAACAAAACAAATTCGTTCAAGTAAAGTCTAGAAAATAATATAAACAAAACAAAATATTTTTTTTTTCTTATCAGAAAGAAAAACAATACAAATATAAATATCATACGAGAAGTGTGCATGGTTTAGGATTTTTATCGACATTATTTGGTGTTAATGATTCATTATTATCTGTTGATAATAATTCATAAGCAGCAGAAAATGATGAAACAAGTGAAAGAAGACTTAATAAAGGCTAAAAAAAGAAACAATTCATTTAAAATTATATTGTTTTCTTTTTCGATTTTACTTTTAAAGCATATCGACTAATTGCATCCGATGGAAAACGTCGAGGAAATACACTTGTTAAATCATCAGGTACATTTTCTAATTCCGTCCATAGTAGTTCAATTAAATATTCAAGAAAACCTTTATTTATAAAATAAAATAAGAATGAAAAAAAAAAATATATATATATAGGACACACATACCTGAATGATCAAGACGTGCAACAACAGCTGGTGTATTAGCCATTTGTGATAGTAAATATCCATAACCATATTGTTCTAATTTACCTACTTGAACTTTTAATCGCCAGCGTTCATCAATATAAATAACACATTCTGGTAAAAAACCAGTTTGTGTTAAAAGATACATTCCTATTCAAAAGAAAATTAAAATAAGTCTTTGCATTAGAATATTCAAATTAAATTCGTTTTTTTTTGTAGTATGAAAAATTCATGAATGCATAATTTGTAGAAATCTTCTAATATTTATATGATGCTCTTATAAAAAGTAATTAGTTCGAAAAGTTTTTATTCTCTAAACCACACTTTAACAATGTTAATTGTTTTTAATACTATTCAGATTAGAGTTAAGTTCTTGTATCTATTAAGAACTAAACATGTTCGAAGAATCATCTGTAAGATTAATATTATATGCGTCAGGGAAAGAGCTAAATTTCTTTCTGTAAATTAAAACAATTAGAAAATTAATCTTTCAATTGGAAAATCTTTTGATTATAGAAGATTAGCTAAAACTTTAAGATCTATGTAGACTTTCTGTTAGATGCGTGTTAAGTTAGTTTAGATACCCTGAAAAAATCAATGCTAGAAACCTTTGTGCAGAAGAGTTATCAGTAAAAAAAAATGAACGTTAAAAAGAACATTGGCTTTCACTTCATGCATTTTAGTTTTAAGAAATACTCTGAATCGAGGCAGTATTTTTGAAAACTAAATATTACATTCTGTCAACAACTTCTGAGACTAAAAAATGCTCTTACGACTGAATGAAAATTTCAAAAATAATTGCAAATGGCACAAATTCTTCTTTAGAATTTGGTCTTGCTAAAAATTTTACCATAGATACAGTTCGTGTCGTAGAGTCTATTCTAAAGTTTTCTTCTCATATGATTAGAGAGATATTTGCTAGTTACATTTTAATTAATAGTTAGCTAACATTTTTACATATCTCTGTGGTAAAAAAAATTTATTCAGAAAAAAAATCTTTGTCAAGAATAAAAGTCAACTAAAAGGTTTTCGATTATTTATCATCATGGATATCAAATTAATATCTCATTTTAAAAACGAAATTTTTATATAAAATTATTTACCTTTTGGTGTTGCACCAAACAATAGTAAATTATCAAGTAATGTTTCTTTCCATGGCATAATATTACGACTCATTTGATCTTCGGATTCAGCTGATGGACTTCGATTTAATGATGGTGAACTATTTTTTTCCATCTATAGTCAATGATAAACACAAAACAATATAAAAATTAATTCTTTCTTATGCTTTCTTTTTTTGTTTTTGTTATTTAACCTCAATTTTAAATGCTTCAGCAAGTATTTTATGTAATTGTCCTCGTTTGATAGCAAGTAAACCCGATGTACGAGAATAAATTAATCGACATACATAAATAAATTCAGATAATAATACTGTTGGCATAAATGAATATGATGTTGTTAATGATAAGTCAGGTGTTATTAAACTTAATCGATTATTTATATATGGATGTAATATACGTTTAACATAATTAACAATTAATAATGCTGGTGATCCTCTGAAATAATTGAATATTACTTCAATAATTCATGAAAAAGAAAAACTTGTAATTTATTACATATTTGATGTTGTTGAAGCTCGTATAAGATATTGATATCCAATATCATTTGATGCCATAACAGCAAGTAAATCAGCAAGACCAATAAGACCACATTCATGAACAATATTATTATTTGATCTTAAATAATCATTAAAATTTTTTTTTGTTCCAAGATATTGTTTTATTGGTTTAACTAATATATCAAATAAATCATCACTACACATTAATGGACCACATGTATCTGATTCAAAACAAAGTCTTTTAAATAATTGACAACATAAAGATGATGCTGCTTCTATATGAACAACAAAAAAATAAAATAGAACACAAGAAAGTCAAATCAATGATTTTAATATTAAAAAATATGTTTCTTCTTTTTTCTTTTTCATACTTCCACTATTTGAAACAAACATTATTTGAATAAATACTCGAAGTATATCTTTAACATTAACTAATCAAAAAAAAATAAATAAATAAATAAAAGATTTAATTAATTTCTTTAATATAAAATTTACTTTGTTTATCATTATTAATCACGATTGGAAAAAGTATTTGACGTGCTTGTTTTGAACAAACAACATGTTCAAATAATGAAAGTGAATGAACAAAATGTACATTAGCAAGCTCAAGACGTGTATAATGTGATGAACTTGCCGGTACAGCTGGTGGTGGAGGAATCGGTGGTGCAAGAGATATAGGTGGTGGTACAAAATTTGAAAGAAAAGATGGTGCTAATGGTGGTCCACTTGTTGTTGTTATCATTGATCGAATACTACCATCAGATGAAGCCGTACCTAAAATAATATATATATTTTTTGTTTTGACAAAAAAAAAGACAGATCAAATTCTACCAATAGGCCTTTTTCGAATGCCCGATGGATATAATGAATTATCATTGCCATCATTTCCCATATGCATTTGTTGAGAATGTGCATGAGCATAATTAACAATTGATTGATATGCATTTATTAACTAGATTTTGAAAACAAAAATAGTTTTTTGTAAATTAGAATTTTTTTTGCAAAAAAAGGTTTAATTTGACTTACTAAAGTTTTCTTATTTGTTATTGAATGTAATACATACGCTCGGCTATAAGTCGCATGCTAATTAAAGAAAAAAATAACATTAAATACCTAATCATTATGCAGTACAGCTTTGAAGAAAGCTTTCATCCCTCGATAGATATATAAATATTTGTATATTCATACTTCACCATGAATGTGAACTTTATAATTATGGAGTAAGAAGAACAATGTGGATCGAAAGATCTATCATTATATAGTGCTAGATGTTAACTGTCTGTCATAGAAGTTCGTCAAACTCTTCAAGAATTGTAATCATTTTACTGTAATTATCCAAAAGTTCACGAAAAAATCAAATTTATCTCGTTGTACTTTCATGTTTACACACCTTTTAAGGCTGTAAAAATATTTGGATCATTTAAGTCTATTCGGGTATGGGTAAAGGAACTACGCCTATACACACATATCCAAAAAGGAAAACATCTATTGTCCTTTCAAGACGGATAACTGAGTGATAGTTCAAGAAATTGATATGAAAATTTTAGGAGAAGTTTTCTTTATTTTTTGCAAGTTTCAGAATCAGACGTTATACTAAAAGAATATCAAATATGGATGAGCAGCTCGCTACTATCGAGGACTCAGAGACAACAATATTCGAACAAATCAATTTATTTTTTCAATAAAAAACCACCATAAATTGGACTTAATTTTCATATAAAAATATTCAAAATTGATGATGTATTTGATAAGAAACAAATCAAACTTTATGAGACAGTCTCTTTAAGTTACGAAACTTATAAATGAAATCTGGATGGTGCTATTGACCTACATATCTGATGAAGTATACGTCCAGAAATCAGAAAAAAAAATCTCTTTCTTTTGGTAGATATAAAAGGATGAACAGCTTATTTTCATCGAAAATTATGACGACATAAAAATAAATTACAAACCATCCATGTACGAAACCAATTAGCTTCTGGATCAAGTAATGCTACAAAATGAAGTGGAAGTATTCGAGCACCATTTGGTTCCGATGGTATTGAGCCAAAAGAAAAAAGTCGTATAGTCTCATTAATAATATGTTCAACATGACTAAAAGATTACATATAATTTTAAAAAATAAACTATTTAATAACATAAGAAAAAAACCTGTCTGAATATCTCATCCAATATTTCGTTGTTTCTTGAAGAAATTCAAGTATAAGACGAATCTAATTATACCAAAAGAAAAGCCTTAGAAAAAAAAACATTAATTTTCTTCTGAATTTACTTGTTTAAATTTCATTTCAATGATTGAATTTTGAATATCAATTGAAATAGCTGTTGGTTGTAATTCAGTAACATTCGATGATGAAAACCATTGTACTAAATGATCAACTAAAAACCAAAAAGAAAAGAAAATTTCCAAAAAATAAAAATAAAATAAAACATTATTTATTTACCGAGATTAGTAAGCGTTTCACAAAGAACACTCATATTTGCTGCTGCTGCTAATAAACGTGAATGTAATGTAAGACAAGCCATCTTAAAATAATATTCAAATAAATTTTCCAAAAAAAAAAAAAAAAAAAAAAAACTACGAATTCTATTAGAAATCTTACAGCTATTTCAAGATTAGTATCACCTAATGCAACAATTAAATTTGGACAAAGTATTTTCCAACTACCAATTGAAATCACTTCATTCGGAGCATAATTTAATAGATCATTTAATGCACGAAGACGAACCTTTAAAAAAAAAACTCTTCACATAAATACGATCGATTTTTTCTTTTCTATAAATTACTTTTTCCGGTTTTGCTGCCGATAAATTATCTGCAACTGTACGTAAATGATTATCATCAAAAAACATAAAACTTTTCTAAATAATAAAAAGAAAAATTTCTTTTAAAAATATCTTTCTTTCTCAAACATACGTGACGTCCACTAGATCCATTTGTGTATGATGTTTCTGAATCACTTCCATAACTAATATTATATGATGATGAACCACCACCACCAGTAGCTGAATGACGATTTTCATGAATATCACTTAATTCAATTGATGTTCCAATTATTGTTCTATTATCAGATATTAATGTATCAGATGCAATACCAAGTGCTGTTGATGATGATAAACTTAATGGAAATTCTTCATTAAAATTTTCAACTAAGTCACTAAGTGTTGTATGTAAACGTCGTAATACATCCGTACGAAATGATGAAAATTCACGTGTTTCAGTTATTGTTTGACTTATAGCTGATGCACCTTCATGTTCTAATTTACTTTTATTTAATTGTTGTTTTTGTTTTTGTTTTTTTATTAATTTATTTGATGACATTGAACGTTCGATTTCTTTATCAATCATATCACCAAATGCATCATCAACAATATAATGTAGACGACGTAATAAATCTGAACTAAAAATATATTTAATAAACAAAAAACAAATAAATAAATGAATATGTTAAACTAACTTATGAGCAATATCATTAGCTGTTGATGATAATGAATGAATAAGTTGTTCATCAGTAAATGTTATATTTGTTGATCCACGTCGTGCAGCTTTTAATAAAACAGGATCAAGTGATTTTAAAAATGATCTCATTAAACCACGTAATTCATCATCAGAGACTTTTTCTAAAATATTTTTAGCTGTTGTCATTGATATGGAATCTAAAACCATTGCTTTTATTTATTTTTTCAATATTGATCGTATTTATTAATCATATATGCACATCTATTTATAAATAGAAACCATTCTTGACGTTGTTACTTTGACAACACGGTATGTGTCTCGTTCATTTTTTCTTTATTTAAACACCTATCGTCTATATCATTGATTGGTTAAAATTTATATATTATCATATTTGAATGAACGGTTAAGATAAGCTACATATACACGCTACATACAATAATGAATGTAACTTATCCTTCTGTTCTTTAACCAATCAGATTATATTCCATGTTATACCTTTTTTCTCCTTTTCCATTTTCGTTCAACTTGAACTGAATGTCACTAGTAGAATAGTGAGCAAGCTGTGTGACTCACAGATATTCATATTTCTGTTAAAAATGAGAAATGAACGAAATTCTACTTTTTTTCGTGATCTCATCCGACAATACTGTTTCACAAACGTTTACAGCATACTAATAAGAGAAAAAGAATCTTTTACCATTTTTAATATCTGAAATGTGTAATAATTATAAGAGAAATATTTTAAAGTATCATCGGTACTCATCAGGTCTAAATATCTTCTTCATTAAGTTTGTTGCATCTAGTGCTGACGAAAGCAAGTATTCTTCTTCACATTCTGGCTGATGATTCGTTCGAATACAAATTGTAAATGTTATAGTACAGTAATGGCCGTTTATCAAGGTTTAAATATCGTCTTATTCAGATTGTTAAGCATGAAACGTATGGCGAAACCAACTAAAATATTAATTTAAGTTTTTTTCAAGAGAGAAAATGGTTTGTTATCAGTAAATCAACAAATTAGATATCAAAGATATGCACTCTTGCTTAGTCTATATTAAAGTAAATTGGTAAGAAACTTAGTTCTAAGTCATTCAGTGTTCACTTAAAAGCGGATCTTCGATTTTAACATAAAAATAAAGAAACGTTCAGATTTTTTTTCAGGTACGAAACTTCTATTCATCACATTGATAATAACTATGTCCAAGGCCTACTATGTTTTTTACATTGACTTTCATTGTTACAGTACAGAATATGTGAAAACCATTATTATCAAATGACATTAGTTATCTGCTCGGCTTCAGATTAATGAACAATGTTAAAGTTGAAAACCTATCTAGCATATGCATATCTAAATACTAAATCGACAAGAAACGAAAACAAAAATATTTCTTAAAAGAGTCATCCACTGAAGTATCTGTTCTAGAATTTGTATAAATGTCTATAGAATTAGGAGCAAGATGAAAAGTTTTTTCTTTATAGTGATTACACCTAATTATTGAAATAAGATATTTTTATTTAGTTTGTATTGAGCTGTGATATTTTAAAATTTCAAATCGAATTCTTAAAAAAAAGGTTGAATCAAGTGTATATCTGCATTCAATATATTGTAAAGATCATAGAAATTATTATATGATTATATAGCAATTAGTGTAAAAACGTGTTAATCAATGTATTTGTAAGATGAAAGCAATCACCGATTACCATACATGCATACATATATGTAAGAAAAGTACATAATCGTTTCACACAACCTCCCCTTCCCTCTCTCTGTCGTCTCCTCAACTTTTAAAAATGTATTTTTTTTGCCAAATTCATTTTTTCGTAACGAAATCGAATGCGCTATAAAATCGAATTTCTCGTCGTATGATAGATATTGTATTTTACAAATTAGGTTATTTTTTATTTTTTATTTCAGACATCATCATCATCCTCAACAACAACTACAATAACATCATCATTATCAACAATAACAACAAAACCAACAGAAGTAATAACATCATCAATACCAACATCGATTTTACTAAAGCACTCTATAGCAATTTATCTATTAAATAATTCTACAAAAGTAAGTGGAAGAAAAAATTTTTTTCTTTACGAAATAAAATAATATCTTTTTCTTTTATTTATCCTGAAATAGAAATTGACTCTTGGATCTGTTCGTTCGTTATGTATTACTAGAAAATGATCTTTGTATTCACATCTGTCATCATCAAATGTTTTCTCATTTTCTTTTTTTTTGTCATTTATTTTGTAATTATTAATTCTTCCTGTATTGGATTGAAAATAACAATAAAAGAATTGAAAGAAAAATGAAGAATAAAAGCGGAAAAAGGATTAAATATTTTTTGAATTTCTTTTGGGTTGTTCAATATAATTCAAATTCAGAAATTGTTTTTCGAGTATATCATTAATGCCATGTTATTTAGTTTCTATGTTCGGATTATGCAATAGTCTTGAAATAATTGCATTTTTACATTTTTTTGTTTAATAATGCATTCAAAATTACTTCGATTGAGACCCATATATTTGTGTAATCTTTTATTTTAATTTCAATCTAAAATGTAGCTTATATTTCACGAAACGATTCATGATACTATAGAAAGAATGAGATATGACACTAACAACTATAGACATCTTGCGAATTATTCGTCATCTGCATGGAGGAAGAGCACAACCATATGCAATGGCTTTTTTTTATATGTAGCGCTGATTATATGTAGATTATCTCAACCTGAATGAACGAACTAGGTAAGGAAAGAAAGAACAAAAAGAAAAAAATGACAACATGTAAGAATGAATTATTCATGCTATGTACGAATACAATTTTCTTCTATGAATTTTCAGAAAAGACAATATTACAAAACTACACAACACACATGATTTTGATTGTAAATGTCTACATAAAATCAGTTCATAACTGAAACAGTTCATTAGAGATGAGTTTTGATAGTTGCCATATTATTTGTAAAACCTTCATCCAAATGTATCACTGGAATATATCGGCCAAGAATTTTTCGTATACATGATTTTATTCTATTCATAAATATTGAACGAAACAATTGACTTGATAATGTATATATATAAAATGATTTAGCATAATTAGCGTAGTAAACTAATGTAGTGAATGACATTAAGAATGAACCAACCAATTTGTTATAACCAATTAATGGTGGTGCTAGAACATAGTATGCATAATAAATCATGCGTGTTAAAATTAATAATTCACTAAATCCAACTTGAACAAGCATCATCTATAAAGAATAAACAATAATTAGACATTATTAAGATTTAATCGATAATCTAATAATGTAATAACTATTGATAATTATTTGATTGAGAAAAAAAAGGAGATTAAACTGAATAATTTATATATAAAATTTTTAATTATCATCAACTACTCACCACAATCAAATGTGCATCAGTTTTTTGTTGATGATGTTGTTGTTGCCTTGGAGTAACTGTATTTTCATATGGTGTAACTGCTATTCGTTTTTTTGTTCGTTGAATATTCATAATAGTAAGAAAACCAAAGGTTAACATCAATACATGAGGAATAATACCAAGCCAAAACACTACAAACATACCATCAAACATTGCAAAGCTACCAGCTAAGACACTGCATCGTGGTCGAAGTTCATATCCAACTAGAATATGAATACATGATAGAAGACCTATTGTAATAGCTCCTATAGTTGCACGATAAGCTATTTTCATTTGACTGAATGAACGAAGACGAGCACTAACTGATGATGATAAAAATCGATCGATTGATGATAATAATACCAAATAA
>CAJNSZ010002485.1:1556-15319 GCA_905329745.1 Rotaria sp. Silwood2
AGGTTCTCACCACACTTGTTCTTCGATCCAATGATTTGGGAGTTGTTGAAATAAATATTTTGGCTGATGCATTGCGAAATAACAGGGTAAATATGATTCTTTCTTTATCCCTCTCATATCCACATCTCGACCTTTTCATACAGATACTTACCACACTTTATGTCAACTCTGAAACAATCGCACCACAAGATGTACAACATCTGGCGAATTCATTACGAAATAACACGGTAACTTTCATTCTCTCTCGCATGTAAATTTCTACTTTTTCAAATAGACGCTTACCCCATTAATTCTCAATTGGAATAGAATTAGAGTCGAAGGAGCAAAACATCTGGCTGATTTATTACGAAATAATACGGTATGTGTCATTCTTTTTTCATATCCATCATTTCGACGATAGCCACCTCTTCTCAAATAGAGATGGTAATCAAATCTTTCAAAATTATGCGAATAAGTATTTGAGAGAATGAAACACCATCGACCAAGCCGCCAAACTGTATAAAGATCAGTTCTGTAAGAGAAATTTCGAAGGCCATGATACTACCATTTTATCATTAACATGAGTAAATACGCAATGAAAGTGCACATTGTTATTTATAGTAATTAATAAATGTTCAAGAAAATATTTCAACAATAAGCATTTGAACTTCAACAGAAAACAATCTGGGTACTAATCTCATTTTTTCCCACGCAAGGTGTGCTCTTCTACGCATTGTTGTTAGAGAGAGACTAAAGCATTCTGATGTATGTTCATTTCAGGTTATTATCATGCAAAAAATTACTTTGAGATTAATAGTTCTCTTTGAAAAAGTGAAAACTAAAATGCGTGAGTACATCAGCAAACATGCAATAAATTACCGTTATCAGCTGTAATGAAATTTAGCATTCTTCATCGTTCATTTTAGATTATATTTCCAAGTAGCATAGTTTCAGACAATATCATCTTCATCTGAATTAATTTTTCCATAGGTTATTTTCGTAGAAGTCAATTTTTTTCTTGTCAAACATAAATATAAAATCAATCCAAGAGAAGCAAAAATAAATCATTTGATGGATTGAGTTATTTTAAAAAAATGATGTAGATTTTGGTTCTAATGATTCGCTATATCCGTCGAATCGACTCATATCGAAAATGTCCTAGCTCCGCTCTTAGCAGAAATCGCTACCACCTGTCAAACTTTCTGGAAATGCCATTGATTTGTACTTTTGCACACAGACACTCGCAAGACTAGATCTTGGGAACAATTGGGTTGGGGACGAAGGAATACAACATCTTGCTAACGGATTACGAAACAACATGGTAACTCTTATTCTCTATTCAACTCTTTCATATCCCCTTTTTCATACAGACACTTGTCACATTAAATCTCAAACAGAATAACATCGGGACTCTCGGAGCACAACATATGGCTATTGCATTACAAAATAAAAGGGTAACCGTTATTATCTCTTTATATGTCTCACTAGCATATCTCCACGCTTTCATATAGACACTCACCGCATTGAAGTTCCAACTCTGCCAAATTGGAGACGATGGAGTACAATATCTGGCTGATGCATTACGACTTAACATGGTGAGTATAATTCTTTCTTCATGTTTCTCACATCCACTTCACTTTTTTCTATAGAGTCTCACGACATTGAAACTCAAAAATGATTCAATTAGACAGAAAGGAGCACAACATCTGACTGATCCATTAAGAAATAACACGGTGATTCTCATTCTGTTTTTACCTCTCAAGTATCCACTTTTCTATTTATTTCCATAGGTTCTCACCACACTTGTTCTTCGATCCAATGATTTGGGAGTTGTTGAAATAAATATTTTGGCTGATGCATTGCGAAATAACAGGGTAAATATGATTCTTTCTTTATCCCTCTCATATCCACATCTCGACCTTTTCATACAGATACTTACCACACTGGACATTAAATACAATCAAATCGAGAACCAAGGTGTACAATATCTAGCTGATGCATTACGGAGTAATACGGTGACTATCGTTTTTCGTCATCGTTCTTATATTTATATCTATACTTTTTTGCAAAGACACTCAAGACACTAAATCTCACATTTAATCACATCGGAAACGTTGGAGTGCGGTATCTGATGGTGCATTACGAAGTAATAGGGTAAGTCTATTATACATTCAACTTTTTCATATCCATATTTGTCATTTTTCGCCCAGACACTCAAGGTACTAGATCTCTCAAATAATGCAATAGGATATTATGGAACGTCTCATCTGGCTGATGCATTACGAAGTAATAAGGTAAGTTTCATTGTCCCTTCATCTTTCTCATATCCACATTTGTCATTTTTCGCACAGACACTCATGACACTAAATCTTGCAAATAATCAAATCGGAGACGGACAAGTATACGATCTGGCTAATGCATTGCGTTATAACACAGTGAGCCCGATTTTCTTTTCATCTGTCTCTTATAGAAATCTCTACTTTTTCGTACAGGCAATTACCACACTAGATCCCGGAACTATCTCTCTCGTGCTCACATTGTCACCTTTTCATACAGACACTCACCATACTACAATTGGAATACAATGGAATCAAGGATGAAGGAGTGCAATTGCTGGCTGATGCATTAGGAAATAATACGGTCAGTATCGTTCTCTCTTTCATTTTTCATATCCAGATCTGTAATTTTTTGTACAGACACTCACCACATTGAATCTCCAAGCCAATGGAATCACAAATAAAGGGGCACAATATCTAACTGCTCTATTGCGAAATAATAAGGCAAGTCTCATTATTTCTTCATCTATTTTATATTTACATCTGCAATTTTATTATGTAGACACTCAGTAAACTGTATCTCTACGAAAATGAAATCTCAAGTGATATTGAAAGTCATTTGGAAACAATGGTGGCACGGAATCGACGACGAATTTAATGGTAGAATCCTGTCTGAAGACGGTTGGGGATGATATGAAAGAACTTTGTTAGTAGTTTACTATCTACTTTTTTGCATATTATTTTTTGGAAAGAAAATAAAAAGAATCCATATGTGATGGTGTTAACAAATATATTCATCAGATTATTTATTCACAGGATGTTTTTTTTTTCTTATTTTATCCCATTACATTATTTTTACAAGATTTCATTAAACTGNTAGGCCGACTTTCACCTGATATACCGGTTTTCGCATACTTCATATGAGTGAATTATCATGACTTTTGAAAGTTTGTTAGAAAAAAATATGTCAGAACCCTTACAATTTGGCATCAGGAAACCCCATTTTTTACGGGCTTTCATTTGGTATAAAATTCATTAGGGTTGGTATTCAGAATTGTAGCGTTACCCCCCTGGAATAATATTATTTCCAACCCTGTACATAATCCAACACGTTGTAGAGCTCGATAAACAGCTTGAGTAAAGTGAAAATAACAGGATGAATGTATTGCTCCAGAAAACTAAAAAATACAATTTTCAATTTAAATAAAAAATGTTAGACACTTACTTCAGCTGTGATAACACTTATAAGAGCAGGTTCAAAGTCTGTCATTATCGATTTTGGCGTAAAGTTCAATTGCATCTGTGTAGCTGTTGATTTTAACTCTTGAAACATAAAATGATATGTACCTTTCAATCGATTAGGTAATAAACCAAATACACAAGGAAATGCTAAATAAAAATATCATTAAATGGATGTAAATATTGAAATGTGAATGTATCCACTTACATTGATCATATTTAATAGCGTGTATTGTATATACTTGATCAAACATTTTAGGACAAGTTGAAAACGTTCCATCCATCAATATTTTATCAGAATTAAATAACAGCTTTAGTTGATTATTTGATGCAAATAGAATTATTCGTTGTCTTCTTGTAATCATTTTATCAACAATTAAAAAATCATCATTTCGCAATGTTTTTGTAAAGGTTTCAGGGATATCAAATAACTGTGTTGTAGGAATGACAGCTGTTATTGCACGACGAGCTTTATTTATTCCATTATCCTAAAATTAGAAAAAAATAAAAAATAATATTGAATATTTCCATAGAATATGTTCGTACTCATTTCACGTTCACTTGGTAATATAGCTATTGTTGCATTTGCTAACATTACTTTTTCACATTTTTCATCATAAATACGTGGAATGGGCGTTGTTTCATTTACTGCTCGTTGTTTTACTTTTTCACGAAATTCACGAACTTGAATAACTTCTTTCTCTGAAGGATGACTATGATCATCAATTGTTTTAAGTAACTTATCATTCAAATCTGTATGAATTTTAGAAGAACAACCATTATATGTACACTTCCAATATTTAGTTGTAGTTGTTGTTTTGTTTAGTTTAAAAACATATTCATTTGCTACTAATAAAGTTTTTCCTTTTTGTGATTTAATAAATGAAATGCTCAATTTTGGTTGAGTTTCTTCATTTGGAAATACGTTATTTGTTGCCATACTATTATCACTTTAGTTATTTATTTACTTCGAATATAGTTGTTTATTTAATCATTATCCATTATTAGTCATCTTTACTACTAGTGGTGAAAAATCTCGACTAGTAGAATTATAAGAAAAGAAAACATGCATTGTTCGAATTTACAGTTGTCATTAATGGGAGACATCGTTGTTTCTTTCATTTTTCATTTTTACATCTTTTTGTTTTAGAATTCATTTTTCGACATTTTTCCCCTTCGATATTTTTTTTTCGACATTTTTTCCTTTCGACATTTTTCCTTTCGACATTTCTACTACACACCACATAGAATTGTTCATCAAATTCAACATTTTTTTCAGAAAATGCCCTTCAGAGGTGTGGCTAGTTTGGATGCTAAAATCAGCCCTCTAACTATTATTTATTGCTCAAGGCCATGAAAATATCGTCGTTTTTTCACTTAAATTCCACATGGACACTTTCAGAAGCAATAAATTAAGCTGTTTTTTTGCTGTTAAGAACGCTATTAGAAAGTTATTCTTATTTTGCACTAGTTGGATGTACTCATAGTCGCAGATTTGGTAAAGAATGTTCGTTATACTGTAAAATGCTTTTTTTCGAGTAAAAAGGATCAATGAAGCCCAAGGAAAAAGGCAATACTCCATCTACTCAAAAGTAAACTTTGAAGTACAGGGGAGTATGTTTGGAGTACAGTGGAGTACTGCTAGAGTAGAGTGGAGCATAGGCAGCGGAGCCTGTAGGCTCGGTGAAGCTTAAGCCTCACCTGATTTTGGCTTCTGTAGGCTAAGCCTCACCGAAATTTTGAATTCGAAGTTCAATCGTTTCTATATGGCTTTAAATTTTTCTATAAATAAAATTTTGCTTTACTATGAAAATAAATATCTGGTAGGGGAATTTTCATGAAGCGACTCCCCCCTCCCCGCCTTGGTCTTTATTTCAAGAAAAAGAAATTCGTTTTATTTGTCCTGGACGTTCAGAAGAAGGTCAAAAAATCCAAGTTTTACCTGAAGGTGTCTATGAAAGTTTTAGTCCTCTATCCACTCCCTAAAACAATCGACAACACTGAAACTGAACCTCACCTAATTTTGAGAGCTTCCGCCACCCCTGGAGTGAAGAACCACTACAGTGGAGTGGAGTACCACTGAAGTATGATGGAGCATCACTGGAGTAAGACTGGAGTAGAGTGGAGTATCATTAGAATAGAATGGGGTACTGTGCAAGGAAGAAAAGCGACACTTCATCTACTCCCATACTTCATTAACTTACGAGGGGAGTACAAGGTATATTCTGTAGATGCTCTAAGGTTCTCAAAATCTATATTTTAGGTCGTCAATTGCTACATCATGGAGAACTCTTAGGTTCTCAAGACCTATATTGTGAGTGTATCAAGTGGGAAAAAAAGCAAAACTCTCATACTCCGGAGGTAGAATTGAGTACGATGGAAGTGTGGGGGAGTACAAGAAGAGTATAAGGGACGCACAAGAGAAGTGCAGATGAAGTTCAATGAACTACAGGGTGGCTCAAAAATCCGTATACCGAACAAAAATTCAATATCTTCCTTACAGCTACAGCAAACACGTTGATTTTTTTATCGATTCAAGAGGCATGTCCAAGATTTATTTTCATAAAGAAATGCCTAAGGAGACTCTTTGTTAAGTATTACTATTGACCTAAAAAAGAAAAATTTTACTTTTTCACAGGTAGAAAAGGAAACCGGTGTTCTTCACAGAGAGTCTCTCTAGGTATGTCTTTATGGATATGAAGCTTGAACATACCTATCTTATTGGTATAAAAGTCAGCTCGTTTGCTTGAGCCATAGTGGAGATGTTGAATTTTTTTCAACACAGTGACTTTTTATTCTGACTGTGAAAAAGTAAAATTTTTCTTGTTGAGGTCAATAGTGATACTTAATAAAGGCTCTTTCTCGGCACTTCTTTATGAAAATAAATCTTGAACATGCCTCTTGAATTGATAAAAAAATCAACTTGGTTGCTGGAGTTGTAAGGGAGATACTGAATTTTTGTTCGGTATACTAAGTTCTTGGTCACTATTTCGATTATCAATGACTTTTCAGTATCATTGTTTTCATTAAGCATGCTATTAACCAAAAATAGGATATATAACCAAGGGAGAGAAGCGAAAATGCCATACTGCCTCATATTTCCTGTGTTACCAGGTTATGTGATAACAATGGATGGCGCATATGGTAGGTATTTAATTTTTTATATGAAACTATGTCCATAGTAGTTTGACGCATTGAATCAGATGTTTCCCTGTTACTTGGTAGACTTCGACTTCTGGTGTCACATTGTTTGCGACATCATATGTTGATGTCGTTCATGAACCCAAATATGAGCCATACATAAATTGTTTACTATTTCCTTAGTAAAGTAAATACTGATTTATTGATGAATTCACAATATTTTTGTTCATGCGCAATATCAAGAAACAGCGTTGTCAGCACTGTTATAGCGAAAATTGAGTTCTACAAAGTGAAAATAAGACATTTGATCAAATGTCTCAAACTACTGTGGACATCGTTTCATACGAAAAAGTAAATATGTACCGTATGCACAACTCCTAGCCATAACTATGCATGAGATCTTTTAAGCTACTTCAAGTCTAATATTGACCTGCGTTAGGGTATATTAGCTGAAGTCCAGGCTAAGTAAGTTTCCCTCAATATCAAGTTTAAGCAATTCATTAAACTTGCAAATTCGAAGTACAATGGACTATTGGGCTTTATTGTCAGATAGACTTATGTGGGCTGGACTTCGCCTAATATATTGTAACACGAGTCGATGGTAGACTTGAAATAGCTAGAAAGATCCGGTGAATAGCTATGACACAGCCTAAGAGTGCAAGGAGTGCGCGGGAGTGAGACATTTTCATTTTTCCCCCTTGGTACCCCTAGAGCATAGCCCTTGAGAACGTGTAGATATCCCCAGTATATGACAATCGTGAACCTAATGGTAACCCAGACTAAAATCTTGAGGGCCTAGCGGCATCCATAGAATAAAGTATTGGAGGATCTAAGAGTACTACAAAATATAGCTCTTGAGAACGTAAGGGTACTCAAATACGTAGTACTCGAGGATCTAAAGTTATCCACAGAATATAGCCCTTGATGACCAAAAAGTATCTCTAGAGTATAGAATTTCAGGACCTAAGGATGCTCTAGAATATAGCCATTGATGACCTAACGGTATCCTCAGAATATAGCGATTCAGGACCTAAGAGTGCCCTAGAATAGAATTCTCGAGAACCAAAGGATATCCCAGAATATTGTTCTTGATGACCTAAGAGTGTCTCCAGAATATAGAGTTTGGGGACCTAAAGGTATTCTAGGATATAGCCCTTGAGAACCTAAGGGTATCCCGAGAATATGGCACTTGAGGACCTAAATAATAAGAGAATGCTAATGGGTCATTGGTGGAGTACGACTGAATACAGGTAGAGTATGAGCGGAGTAGAGTAAATTACAGGTGGAGTAGGATGGAGTACGAGGGGAGTACGGGTGGAGTAGAGTGAAATACGAGTGGAGTATCGGTGAAATGTCGTTGGAGTATGCACTCTTGGAGTATCGCCTTTTCCTCCTTGATGAAGCCTCTTTGGATTATAGCCAAAAGGTAGACCATAAGAAACTGCGCCTTTTTTGGCAGTAAATTCGATTTTTTTCACCAAAACAAAAGGAGGTCTATATGTATCTTAAATCAATCAAAAGCTCCTTGAAAGGCTTGTGTAACTAGACGTATAAAATCCTTTATGAGTGACAAAGGTGAGTTTACTGAAGTTAAAGTAAGCTTTAATTCGTTCTTTATGCGTGAGCAGAAGATATTCTTTGAAAAACATAGTCTATAATCATTCACAAAACTATTTAAGAGCTCACTTAAATAACTTATGGATTCTAATGGATCGAATATTTTTCAAAGCAGTAAAATATATCTTCTAGATGCGCAGTTCATGTCAAAGTATCAAAGTACACGATTCAGTCTTAATAATTCAGCGTTTGAAAACAAATTAAATTTTACAATTCAAAACTCTGCTAGAAAAGCTACCTAGAATTGAATTTCCTTTTTAAGACCGAATAGCTTATGATTCCGCTTAGATCCATCCCCGATCTGTTTTTCTAAAATAAATTGCTCACAATTCCTTCAGCACATTTACAATAACTTGATGATTCTCGACAATAAGTTTAAATTACCAATTTTTCACAATTTTAGCTATTCTTGATATTAGTAGTCAGGCTCCTACTCTATCTACTTCATCTCTCTAATAGCACTATCTACCTCAATACGAGAAATCATTTCACTGATAAATGAAAGTTTCAAAAAAGGTTGACAACTAATGAATCAAATAGCTTGCAATCGTCTCATATGTACTATTTGTCGATGTTATAGAAGCCACATAACATCTTATTGTTTTTGTGCTTTTATGATTAAGCTTAAGTGTAATTGTTCAACTTACTCATTTTCTCTTTGAATTTTGTAATTTTCCATACTAATGTTCCATCATATGAAACGTATCGAAGATCATCAATTTTTTCCTGCATTGATGCTAAATCTTGATGGAGAATGACTTGATTGTATTTCACTGCTTCCAAAAAAGCATTTGATTCTTCAATCGATAATTTTACTTTTGATAATTCTCCTGTCAATTTTGGAATTGTTATTTGAATTTGAAGTGATTCCTGGCTTAGACGTTCTTGGTCATTATTCAATGTTTCAATACCACCTGATAAGATATTGAGCATTTCATAAAGCTCTTGTAATTGAGATGTACCTGGATTACAATCTCCTGAAGTTGTTATTCGAGAAAGATCATTATCTATTTGTCTATCGTTTAATTGCGATAACATCTGACTAACAACTTTGATTATGGCATGTTGATGATGTTCAGTTAAATAATGCTCTTCCGCTTTGACACGGATAACCTTCAGAACAAAAAAATTTTCAGACTTTTTTTATTTGGAGAATATCCATACTTGCTCATTACAACCAAAGTCTTTCAATATACAATCGACGATCAGTTTCTCACATTCGGAGATTTTATGTTCCTTGCATTTGTTGATCGAGTTGAATTCTTCACCACAATATTCGCATTTTGAATTTGAATGATATTCATCTAGATGTTCCTTTAAAAGAAAAAGATAGAATATTCATAAATAAAATTAATATAAAATAAATTACCTGATAATTACTGTGGAGGCCAAATGAAATCCCCCCGACCGTATTTCTATCTTTTTGTTACTATAATATTTCCATTTTTTAATCCACTATATATAGAAAGAAAGCTCGAAACGCGCTGCATCTTTTGGTCTATTTCGATTGAATATCGAATATTGTTCAATATATGAAAAACATATCAGAAGAAAAAGTAAGGTTTTTTTTTACTACAATATATATCGATATCTAGATTATAATCAAAAAAAGCTTTAAAAACATCATTAAGGTCTATCGTAATATTCATCAGTTCCATATATTAAGCCACATTTTCGATAAGCATTTTTAATTTCTTTCTTCGATAACGAATGAAAAGCTTCTGAAAGCAATAATGGTATATCAGCTGCTGCTAATGGATGTTGATTTCGAATAGATTCTCGAAATGAATGCCACAGTGGATTGTCCAATGGTGAAAGATATTTTGCGGATGCTGTTGGCATGTGGAGTATTTGCTTCACTGAATTACATTTTCCAGCTCGTAATGCTTGAATCATATCCATTTTATTATGAGCACGACTTTGATCACAAATCAAATAAATATTGTCGATATTCAGTCTCTCGATTGCTGGTGCTAATGTATCAGTAATCCATTGGTTAATCACCACTTGACGAACACCTTTAAATCTTCGACGTTCACGATCTTCAGGACACAATGTCATGCATGCGATAGGTTGAGATCCGTTAATAGCACCAATAAAATCATATCGTTTGGAATATGCTGAGGGTTGTGTAACCAAGATAAATGGCTGTTGACCAGGAGCAACAAGAGTTTGACGTGGAGGCATAACAGAATAAATAGCTATTTCATCAATAAATATCAATCGATCATTTGCGATTCGTTGTAATGATCTTCGAAATTGACCAACATTGTGCCAAAAGATATCATCATCTAGAAACAAAAAAAAGAGGACATGGATGAGATAATCAAATCATTATTAACTCAATATTTACTAACCATCACGCAATGTGAGTTCACGAGTTTTTTTCCATCGTATACCACATTCTTTACCGTATCGTCTGATGGTACGTATCGATACTTCTCGTTTTAGTGAAGATTCAACATGTGCTTGAACCTTTTTATAATTAACTGGAATACGTTGATTATTCATTGATTTGACAAAGTCTAAAATGTAATTTTCAACTTCTTGTTGTGTCATTGTGCGAGTTCGATGACCTCTAGGTCTCTGATCTAATGAATCGACAGTACCATCCCATCGAGAATACCAGCTCATGATAAGTTTATGTCCACCTGTGATTTTAAAACGTTTGGCTAATGATTTAAATCCACAACCGGAAATTCCACGATCATATTCTTCAAGCACTTTATGCTTGAATTGTGATGTGTATAAATCATATTTACGCATCATAATAACGACAGACAATACAAATTAATATCAAAATACACAATATGTGACAGGATGAAAGATAAGGAATTTAGAATTGATTTAATCGATTCATTACAGCCAGATATTCTATATATACATGTACGTGTACGTGGAAGTAGCACAAGGAAGAGAAGAAAAAGAAAAACGCGTAAGCATTCAAAATATCACGTGTCGGTCAGTATGAGTCGTTAAATAATGTGCTTGTATTTGTAAATGAATAGCTTCATATTTTACATAAACAGAAAAAGCTTGATATCGGTCAGTCTATTGATTCAAATCTTTTTATAGGAAGAATATTATCTAAATGTAAGGTATAAATCGCAAGATCCATTCGAATTAGTATTTTTTGTCATGAAAGAAACCAATCTGACAAGTATATTGTAGTAAAAAAAAACCTTACTTTTTCTTCTGATATGTTTTTCATATATTGAACAATATTCGATATTCAATCGAAATAGACCAAAAGATGCAGCGCGTTTCGAGCTTTCTTTCTATATATAGTGGATTAAAAAATGGAAATATTATAGTAACAAAAAGATAGAAATACGGTCGGGGGGGGTTTCATTTGGCCTCCACAGTACTTTGAGATTAATAGTTTTCTTTGAAAAAGTGAAAACCAAAAAGGCGTGAATACATCAGCAAACATGCAATAAATTACCGTTATCAACTGTAATGAAATTTAGTATTCTTCATCGTTCATTTTTGATTATATTTCCAAGTAGCATAGTTTCAGACAATATCATCTTCATCTGAATTAATTTTTCCATAGGTTATTCTAGTAGAAGTCAATTTTTTTCTTGTCAAACATACATATAAAATCAATCCAAGAGAAGCAAAAAAAAATCATTTGATGGATTGAGTTATTTAAAAAAATGATGTAGATTCTGATTCTAATGGTTCGCTATATCCGTTGAATCGACTCATATCAAAAATGTCCTAGCTCCGCTCTTAGCAGAAATCGCTACCACCGGTCAAACTTTCTGGAAATGCCATTGATTTGTACTTTTGCACACAGACACTCACAAGATTAGATCTTGGGAACAATTTGGTTGGGGACGAAGGAATACAACATCTTGCTAACGGATTACGAAACATCATGGTAACTCTTATTCTCTATTCAACTCTTTCATATCCCCTTTTTCATACAGACACTTGTCACATTAAATCTCATAGATAATAACATCGGGGCTCTTGGAGCACAACACATGGCTATTGCATTACAAAATAACAGGATAACCGCTATTATCTCTTTATATGTCTCACTAGCATATCTCCACGCTTTCATATAAACACTCATCGCATTGAAGTTCCAACTCTGCCAAATTGGAGACGATGGAGTACAATATCTGGCTGATGCATTACGACTTAACATGGTGAGTATAATTCTTTCTTCATGTTTCTCACATTCAGTTCACTTTTTTCTATAGAGTCTCACGACATTGAAACTCAAAAATAATTCAATTAGACAGAAAGGAGCACAACATCTGACTGATGCATTAAGAAATAACACGGTAATTCTCATTCTGTTTTTACCTCTCAAGTATCCGCTTTTCTATTTATTTCCACAGGTTCTCACCACACTTGTTCTTCGATCCAATGATTTGGGAGTTGTTGAAATAAATATTTTGGCTGATGCATTGCGAAATAACTGGGTAAATATGATTCTTTCTTTATCCCTCTCATATCCACATCTCGACCTTTTCATACAGACACTTACCACACTGGACATTAAATACAATCAAATCGGGGACCAAGGTGTGCAATATCTAGCTGATGCATTACGGTGTAATACTGTGAGTATCGTTTTTTCGTCATCGTTCTTATATTTATATCTATACTTTTTTGCAAAGACACTCAAGACACTAAATCTCACATTTAATCACATCGGAAACGTTGGAGTGCAGTATCTGGCTGAGGCATTACGAAGTAATAGGGTAAGTCTCATTATCCATTCAACTTTTTCAAATCCATATTTGTCATTTTTCGCCCAGATACTCAAGGTACCAGATCTCTCATATAATGCAATAGGATATTATGGAACGTCTCATCTGGCTGATGCATTACGAAATAATAAGGTAAGTTTCATGGTCCCTTCATCTTTCTCATATCCACATTTGTCATTTTTCGCACAGACACTCACGACACTAAATCTCGCAAATAATCAAATCGGAGACGACAAGTATACGATCTGGCTAATGCATTGCGTTATAACACAGTGAGCCCGATTTTCTTTTCATCTGTCTCATATATAAATCTCTACTTTTTCATACAGGCAATTACCACACTAGATCTCGGAAGCAATGAAATCACATACGAAGGAGCACCATATCTGGCTAATGCATTGCGAAATAATCGAGTGACTATGATTCTATTTTTATCTCTCTCGTGCTCATATTGTCACCTTTTCATACAGACACTCACCATACTACAATTGGAATACAATGGAATCAAGGATGAAGGAGTGCAATTGCTGGCTGATGCATTACGAAATAATACGGTCAGTATCGTTCTCTCTTTCATTTTTCATATCCGGATCTGTAATTTTTTGTACAGACACTCACCACGTTGAATCTCCAAGCCAATGGAATCACAAATAAAGGGGCACAATATATAACTGCTCTATTGCGAAATAATAAGGCAAGTCTCATTATTTCTTCATCTATTTTATATTTACATCTGCAATTTTATTATGTAGACACTCAGTGAACTGTAACTCTGCGAAAA
>CAJNSZ010002486.1:0-15312 GCA_905329745.1 Rotaria sp. Silwood2
CTTCGACAACATTTGGCACACCTAAATAATTTTGACTAAGAATGAATCATCAGTAGCGCCTGTTATCGACAAAATCTGGCTGTCGATCTGTAAACAGATGTATTGTTTTCTTCAAACAATGACTACCATTATACTTACCGATGAACAGAAGAATGTACAATCTAGTAGCATATCGTTGATGTATCACAACTGTTTCCAAATCTTCTGTTCGATCTGCATTATTGTCATTTTCATCTTCAGGAATAAAAACATTGTAATCGAGAGCTTTTTTGTAAAGCAATTGGATAATAGTTCGAAATTTCATGGTTGGTAACTGAAATGATTGTGTAAATACTTTGACGTGTGTTCTTTGGCCGATGTAAAAAGGTTTACAATGTTGGTTGGAATAATGTTACATTTAGTTTTATCTTTGACAGTTTCTTGAAGAATGCAATGCTTGATTACTTGTAGAGGCGCACGGTTCAGCGATGTAATTCTTTTCTTGCAAACGAAAATAATTGTCTAAAAGACACAGATTGTGTGACATCAGAATGGACAAGCCGTTGTATACAATAAAATGAGAACGGTTTGCAAAAAAGTTACATTAGACAATGCTCAAATCTCAATGCTTTCAAATAGGAATTCGGCTTACAGATCAATGTGTCGATCTTGAGTGCCGATTGCAGTCGTTTTTCGATCAACTGGAATTCTATTTGATATTAGCAGCAAAGCCGATCAATTATGCAAAAATACAAGTGATGCTCTCGGCAAGAGCGGCAGAATACCCAAATACGATGCCTCAAGTTCACTCTGGAGAACACTGGATTGAGTGGATCTCTTCATTCAAGTACTTAGGATATTGGCTAACGACGAAACTAGGCTGAGGAAAGATTCTAGTAAAGGTCCAAATTACTGTCTATCAGAAAATCGCGTTGGTGAACTCTTTTACAATCAGTGGTACATTTCCCATGCAATTGCGTCGAGTACTTTTCTTCACATTTGTTCTACCGCATTTTATGTGAATATTCGGAATCTATTCACTACTAAGAGATGCTCAACGTACCGATATTAATCATCTTTACTTCGCACAATTGAAACGGATATATCATTGCTCCTTCCGGGAAGATCTACTGTTCTCTTCGATGTATACAAAAAAATTTCTTGAGGGTCATTGCTATTCTTATTAGAAAAGGTATCTACAAGCACTTTCAAAGTCCAGAGGCAGATATCTTCTGTTGAAACAATCAGAACTGAACACATACAGATCTAGTTAGCACGAGGGTGCTAGATTAATTCACCGTCTTCGTAGATCAAAAAGATTCGTACTACATATGGATATTTTTGGATAAATAATAAAATGGATGTCAACTCATGAAACGACCGACTCAATTATCGATTATGTTGAGGATGAGTTAATCCGCTTTTCCTTATTTCCAGAGATTTTCAGACAGTGAAGCTAGTCAAGGTCAAGCTAAAAAAGGGAAAAGAGGAAAAGAAAGAAACCAAATGAATCAGAGCGAGATAGAAGACAATGGTGAACGTATATCGAAATTAAATCATAGTGATACGGCAGAGATCTAGTATCTGAAGTTGCATATGAAGCAACAGTGGCTCGAAAACAAAAGTGTCTCAACGAAATGATCCAGATGATCCAAGTAATGAAAGAAAATCTACGAAATTTACCGGCAGCGGATGCTCTCTAGCTCTCGGTATTTGATCTTTGTCGCCTTTCTTTTCTTCTCTGCTTGCTTTTTTTCTCTCGTTTTTGTTTTGTTTAACCGAAGAGATACGTCCTGTTTCCATAGGTTCATGCATTCACAGGTTTTCAAACAATATTAAGGGTCTTTCTAGGTCTCTTTTTATTGTTCATTTTTATGGTAAATATTGGTTCATTGCATTGTTTTTTGGATTCTTCTTATTTTTTCTTTTCCATTACTATTACTTTTTCGTCTGGCTAGTAGCTCTTGTTCTCGTTTATTCTTTTCGTCTTTCATTTGTTTAGTGTTCCATTCTTGTACTCTTCTTCGCTGTGTCTTTTTTATCTATTTTTTCTCTTCTCTTCTTCTTTTTCGCGTGTCTCACGCTCAAATGTCCCATTAAGATCGTCAGAGTCATTGGGTTACAACAAGCCCAATAAAAAAATCTCAATTCATGCACCTCAAGCAAAATTTATATTGTCGTTGAATAATCCACTAGAGTGAAGCAAAAAGCTGGTCTCTAAACGTTCCAATTATCTATAACAGTCTGTATGGAAAAACTAGGCACTGCAAATTGAAGTTCATTCCAGAAAAAAATTTATTTTAACATCTGAATAACTAAAAAGAAATCTACACTGGCAAGATTGTCAAAAGAGTCTTGAAAACTTTTAAGGAAAACTTATACCGATTGAGGACTATTTCTCCTTGTGATTCGTATTACTTAATATTGTTCAAGTATTAAAACGTATTTTTAAGTCCTCAATGGTAAAATAATAGATGCAGTTCATTAAAGTTTAAATCAATATACTATGAAGAATTCTAATAATCATAACACATATTTTCTTTCCGTCTCATGACTCTCAAACTAATTCATTATAAAATCTAAAAGCTATGCTGAAAATGATGTCGAAAGCCGAGCTTGTTTTCCGATTGTCGAATTCACTACAATTTCAGCTCTAAAAGTACCCAAAATTTTATAATGCTACATTTCAGAGCAGGCAAGATTATTACAATATAAAATTCAAATTTTCAAAAATGCTCACTTTTTCCTGGAAATGAATCAAGCTTATCTAAAATATAGGATTGATGAAACACTGTTTCTACTCAATTATCTTGTTTTGTTAATATTTCTGCTGGAAACTTTTTCTGGCGGAGCTAGCATAAACAGTTCAACCATAATCAAGATTCTTATTTAATTTCTTTCTACTGAATGAAAAAGTTAATTCGAATATCATTATAAAGTTTAATTATAAAGATTTCTTAACAAATCAATAAATAACGAAAAATTAAAAAGAAAACGCAAATATTGCACTCTTAGTATTCGTTGTGAACATGTAAATGTACATATTATATGCAAAACTACAATAAAAAACCTAAACTAATTAGTACATGATCATTTTGAAAACGTTATTTTTTTCTTTTGACTGTTGCATGCTAATAGTGTTATAGTGGTAGAAAATTTCTTAGTCAACTAGTTAAATAAAGGGTAGGTAAAAGTTTTGTATTAATTTTGTTTTTGATATAACCCTACGATGTAATGTCAAAAGAGACTTGATCTGGTTTTTTCGTTAGAAAGAGCAAAGTGTCTAGTGCAAAGATATATAAAAAAATTCGATCGAAGGTGATTGTTGAATGTCAGAAAAGTCTTAGAACAAAAGATTCTGAAAAACTCTTCTGTAACTCTTTTTTGTCCTCAGTCAAAAGTTGCCAATAATTAGACAGACTATCATTTTATTCGTCTAATTCAGACTTAATTATATAAAAATGAAACACAATTACTGTACAGAAGAAGAAGCTTCTATGTGTTTCATAAGGTTAGAAACGAAAGCTTTTGTAATATCGTCTGTATCACTGATTCTTCATCATTCTTGACAGCAGTGGAAAAAATAGTTCGTTTCAAGAGAGAAGTTGCTGAAAGCTATGTATTTATATAGAAAACAAAGCTTGTGAGCTCTACCCTAAATAATACTATCCGACATAGGACGCAGCTTCTCTGTGAGATATTCAGAGACAAGTTTTTTCTCATGTTACAAAGCTGACTTCGTCAGATTAATTTTATTAATCAAAATGTTTTCTCTTCATTCTCTTGTATACTACGCCAATTATTTTAATAATAAATGAAAGCCTTCGTAACAAAAAGCAGCTGTATACATGTGGTTCTTGAGAGGGCCGAAAACAGGTAATGAACAAGCTCTAACAATGCTGTTTTTATAGAAAAAAAGAATTTGACCAAAGTTGCGGAAGTGTTTTCGGGGACCTTTGGTTCTAAGAGTTTTGTGACATTCAAAAGCAAAGACTTTCAATCAAATTCTTTCATAAAGTTTTGCGCTAGACACTCTGTTTCCTCTAACATAAATATCAAGTCTTTAAGACATTGCATCGTAAAGTTATATAAAAGAACAAAATGAATACAGAACTTTTGCTTCACCCATTAGGCGAAAACAAAAATACTATTTTTTAAAATACGTGTCGTCATAATGCAGAATCTTATTCAAAATTGTATGACAGCACACTAAATGTGTTTTTCATCGCATAAAATATGGGGAAATTTTACCGGTTTCCGATCGCTTTTTCTAGCTTTTTTCGACGAAATATACGTAAAATCAGAATTTTAATCAAAATATAGGACAAAACAAAGTATTTTCCAAAAATATAGATATTATAGGAAAAAGAAGTCGAATCGCATCCCATATTATTTATGTCATTATTGCATTGCTTTTATTAGTGTTAAAAACTTCTTTTCAAACGAAGATTGTTATAAATTCAATACTCAAAATAAAAGCTGTTTATCACAAAACTAACACAGTAATCATCTCTATATCATGGTTCTACTCATTTATCGTCTTTTGATATTTTATGTTTGACACTTCTATGTTTCGACTAAATTCTAGTTTACTATTGGCTATCTGGAGTCAACTTTGATGAAGTTTATTCGGGGAGTTCATATTATTTACGAAAATATATGCAAAATTCAGAGTTTTCGTTCAACACTAATTTTCAGTAAGATAAAATTCATAACGAATCTCTTATTTACGCTCTAAAATGAATGCTTTATACGTTTTCAGAACAATATTTATTTCCGAAAGCAAAGTAAATGTCAGAATTATAATGCATAGAAATCTGCTTTTTCGAAAATAAAAATTGTTTTCTATCATTTAGCAAGTATAAAATGCTTAAACTCTTTAATGCATTAAAATGGTTTTAAAAAAGTTCTTGTGTCAGAGTAGTTTTTAGGCATAAAACTCGGACAGTTGGAGAACCCTAGAGGAGAGGAGTACCGAAAACTATATCTTTCTTGTACGAGACTCATATGCTTGTTGTGATTTATTTTTGATGTATTAGTCATGATGATATTTCAGCACACTCATATTCTTACCGTACTTGACTACGTACAAAGTCTATATTCAACATACCTTGATAGACTTCTTCTAAAAGTTGTGGTCTATACACAGGGAATATATTATACGATCATCATTTAGCACACACTCACACACAAATGTCAAATTCTTTGAAGACCTTGCTCATCAAGAAAAATCCTAATCTGTAAAACTCATCTTTTATACTTCTATAGCTGTAAGTTGTAAGAATGACTACTGCTGCTCGTTAAGATGCAACATTCTCTTCTCCATCTACCTACATTACAAAATAACAGATGGTATTCGCTCTGTATTTTACGTTTCTAGTCTTCTAGCTGTGTCAAAATTAGTGAGAAAGAGCAGAAAAAGAAATATTTCTAAAGTTACAGACTAATCAATTTTGTCTTCTAAGTGACAGATGTTAACACCAACAAAATAAAATCTACGTAAACTTGCGTCTCCATGGCATTATGTTGGCAACTGTAAAGAAAGAATAATAAAATTTGAGTAACCAGATGCTGTTGGAACAATAGATTTCATTTTTCTTTTTCGTCTTTCTAGCAAAATTTTTCTGATTCTGAGTAAATACCATAAGTATATTTGACCGATTACCTAGGAGTCATCATTAGTCGGATACTTGTGGTAACACTTTCTATGAATTTCAATTGAGCAAAGCATTCATTTCGCGTTGATCGTCATTATTAAAGAAAAAACCTTTAAATTAAAGACTATTGCAAGACAACAGAAGCTATTGTTCGTTCAAGTCTAATATAAGAAAGAACAAAGGCCGGAAAAATTCTTCCTCTTCTATTAAATAAAATTTCTCGCATTTTAGTTTAGGATGATAGTGCTAAGTTACTCTCTGAAACTGCATCAATCCAGTAGAAAACAACTTCTAGCGAATTCTCAGTCGTTTTCAATCTTGTATTATTTATTTTTAAAATTTCGTGTAAAAACGGACACCGTTTTCTCAAAAGTTCACAGTACGATTTCAAAGACTACTATTGTATGCTATTATCGACTCGTTTTATCAGTACAGAAAAGAAAAAATGTAAACACACAATTTATACTTCTGTTGCCGATTAAATGTCTATTCGATTGGCATTGAAATGAATGTTTTATGACTAACTTGGAAATACGCTGTATATTTGCAATATGAGTTAAAGCTGTAAGTTAGAGGGCGATGTCATACAAATTTTAAAAAATAGGAGACAATATCCGATGAATCTATAAATACCATTTTTAGAATGACTTTTGCATGAAGAATTCCAAAAATCATACCAAGAAAATGAAAAAATGATGTGATAAAAGATTAATGACTTTTTATATAGCATACAGGTTTTTTCCTGCCCATTATGATATCTGCTTCATATTTTCCATTTTTCTCTATGAAAAATTTATCGGACCCCAACACTAAAGGAAGTTTCGTAATCAATATGAAAGTCTCAAGTGAGGGTATGGGTGTATTTGTAGAATGATTGAAGTGAATTCAATCAATAGTTAGCAAGACGCGTTTCGATAAGTGCTAAAATTAAACTTATCAATTGCTTTTTTATTATATGTTCTTAGATAAAACGTTTCATGATGTTTAATTGTATCATGGAAAGTTTCATGAGAAAACTTACGACGTTGTAGTAATCAGGAAATGTGCTTACTCGGAGGTTTTGATTACTCATTTGTGTTTGTATCGTTAGTCAGTTCTTGGCCAGTATTTTGTATTATTTGTAAGGTGTTATTTGAGTCAATGTGATGGAGCTCTAATATAGGAGGTTTATGTAAAATGAAAATTGAGAAGTATTTTTTTAAGGCAAAGATTTGTCATATTTCATGGTTTATTCATGACAAGATATTTATAAGTGTGTATATATTCATATTGTAAATAAAGAGTCGATAATATGCATCTGGTTTATGGTTATTGTAGATTACGCTCGTTTTGTTCTTCTTCCTGGATTCGTGCAATACTGTCGATGTTTTCTGCTTGTTCGATTCCATCTTGTGTGAAAAGTTGTTGTTCCAACGCAGCGAATTGCTCGAATTCTTTCACTTATTCTTATTCCCATTTGTAATTTTCATCCATCTTTTCACAGTCGTATGCTTTGAGTAAAATATCTTGAGTTTCTTCCATGATAAGTACATCATATAGATCTGGATGGAGCGACATATCGGTATACAATTGTCGGTTTCTTTCATCTTGTCGTTCGGATTCTCGTTGCCATACTCTTTCTTGCCATTGTTCCTAACGTTGTTGGCGTCTTTCTCGCCGTCGCTGTCTTTGTGCTTGATATAGATTTGTCGTTGTTGTTGCTCTTGGTCTTGTTGTAAGCGCTAATGTCGTGGTCTATGATGTCCCTCATGCTGCCATAGCGGTGCTATATGTTGTTGTGGTCGTCGTTGACGTTGCTGTTGTTGTCGTGTCTGTTGGGCTGCTTGTCTTCTTTGTGCAATATGATTTTGTTGGTGAGTCGGTATTGATGCAACTTGAGTTGCGATGGTGTTTATCGCACTCAGTTCTATTGTTGATTGAGTTGTCATTACGATTTCGGTAGATAACATTTAGTTAATACTAGAATCATTTTCTTTGCTTCGATCTGTTGGTTGTAATGGAGTATCATTATCTTGACTATGGTCGGTATTGGTTCTTAGAGGATCCGGGTCATTTGGCCGACAATCACTTGGTCGACACATTACTTGGCCGACACCATTTCGCCAACAAATTGTTTGATCGACATGTACACTTCGCCGACAACTCATTTGACCGACAAATTTTTGAAGTCAAAAAAATTGAAATCTCTTGAAAATATTGCGTCAGAAAATTTTTTTTATTAAAGGTGACAAATATTTATACAAAAACCCTTCAATGTTTATTTTGGACTTGCCTTTTGTAGATTTAATCACTTCAGCATAATTACTCGAAACGCTGTCACTGTTTTCTCTTGAAAGCATGATTGAATTGTAACTTATCTCACGGGTAACAGGTTGTTAACGGGAGACTTGTTTTAACTGATAAAATATCGTCGTCTGATTTTATTTTGAAAAATATTCACTATTTATAGGCGAATGAGTAGGAAAAATCAAAAAGGGACTTGGAAATAATCATTAACGCGAGAAATAAATCCCAGAAGAAGGAAAAGAGAAAAGACTGTTGGAAAATACCATAAGTGAAAGATAGGAAAGAAAAGAGTATAATAGTGAATCCCACTATTACGTAGTTGAATTTCAAAAACATTTTTGACGCAATATTTTCAAGAAATTTCAATTTTTTTGACTTCAAATATTTGTCGGCCAAATGAACGTGACCCGTTCTTAGGAAATATGAAAGGGACAATAGGTACATTTTGGGGATTGGTATTCTTTGTTTTTTCTATGAATGTTAAATACTTATAACGATTTATTGAATTTTGCTGTTGTGTTGTGATGGCTATGGTTTGTAGACATAGTATTGTGTTGAATATATCTAGAATATATGATGGAATGAATTATTTCTAAGTTATAGATGAACATATAGAAAGGAAGGAAATAAGCAAAAAAAATAAGCAAATATGAACTGCAAGAAGATTAGAGTTCACAATTTAATTGTCAAATATCATGGTTTTAGTAATGAGAAATGAAAGAAATTGTCATATTGGACGTGTGGGTGTGGGTGTGCATGCGTCCTCACCTCACTTCAACTGCCATTCACACCCACACCCAATTAATATTCTTCATTTTTGTTTCCTTCCATTTTTTTACTTATATTAATAAAACGTCAAAAAAATTGCAAAATGTTTCTAAAACAAACGTTCATAACATAGTTCCTCATACATTTTCTTACATTTCACATAACTATCGTTTATCCAATGGTCATCATAGAAAGCATTCCTAGGACCGGCAATGTACATAAAACAAAGTGAACAACAAAAACTGGTAAACGCAATTACACAGAAAAACTTTCCAAATACTTCTTTTATAGGCCACTTCAACGCGAACTACCCCCCGACATATACAATCACATGTCAAGCAATCAAGATATCTAATCTAGATCATGGCAACGCTTGATACACCACTGCGATAATTATATCTATCGATATTCCATTTGATTCTTATGTAATCTCTTGGATATACTGTATAGATTATTATACTTTGTTTTTTATTTCATTTTTTTGAGATCAATAGAACAAGTGTAGCAGATTCGAAGCCATCTGATGAGATCATTAAGCAAGGTCGAAATCTGGATCATGACAATGCTTGACACCCCCGCCCATATCCACCCTACGAGTGCAGCTGTCGTCGATCGTATACAAAAAAATCAAAATGTTACACAAAGAAATACACAATTAATGGAGGCAACAGTCACACGAAAAAGTAATAAATTCAAAAGCAATCTATTTGTTCATGTTACACATGCGGCAAGACTCAAAGGCTTAGCACGTGAAATTCATGTGATACATGATAGCCACTTCAAGAACACAATGTATGGAGACATTAGATTGGTTGTCGGTTATCGAAACAATCCAAATATAGAATTTGAACTTTCACGTAAACGACTATCTTCATCATTACTGAAAGATCCATTAACAAAGAGTAAGATATACAATCAATTTATTTTTTCTATTCTATATAATTATTTTTCTCCTAGAACGAAAACCAAATGGAATCAATGGCAACGGTGTGAATATCTGGTGAACATTATATAGACATTAAAACAAAAAATTCATATTCTCTTTTCAAAATAAACTTCATTCTATATTCTTTATTTTTCTTTCTTTCTTCATTTTGCTCTCTTCATAAACAAATCTATATTTGTTGTTTTCTTTTCATTTCAGATATCTAACCTAAAATATTATCAAAGTTCAAAAACACTATCAACAAGCAAAAATGAAAAATAAATTCAATCAAAGTAAACAAAATCGCAAAGTTCAATATTACAAAAAGAAAAATCGTTGATTATATATGAAAAAGAAAAAAGTCTCTGTCAATAACCAATTTCAATTAGCAACTATCAAACCAAGTGCACAGTTTTACAATATATCCATAGCATAAGACTTGCCAATGAAAAAAATCTATAATCCTTGGGATCTAGCAACACGTTCTGATCCAACATTATTATTATTGGATTATTTAACAATATCGGGCAGCAAGTTTAAAGAAATTTTATTAATATCAACGTCAAATAATATTAATACCGATGCACTTATTGAATTATTGAATCAGAAAGAAATATTCTTATTTATTCGTCAACTTACACAACTCGCCAATAAATTAAATTATTCTAAATTACAAAATGAACAATGGTCTTACTATTATAATCTTGGCATGAGAGAAGACATTTGGAACGGACGAGTATCGAAAAAAATGGCCGATGCTAATTCAATACGTTACACATATGTTTGATCAAAAATCTTAATCCAACAACGTCTTCAGAAATATAAACTACGATGTCAACAAGTCCAATATACTATTAATGAACAATTGAAACAAATATCTCCCATTATTGATACGACAATTATTACAAATATGATAAGTAGCTTAATCCATAAAGATCAATACGAATTACGTCTTGAACTTGACAGACGAAAAACAATGCTCCGACCAGACGCTGAAGAACATAAACTCATTGACCATTTTTACAAATTGAAACCAAGGCAAACAGAGGTAAGCATGCAAAATGTTCACAGATATATGCCATATACATGAAATTTTCAGATGAATTCAGCAAAAATTATATGGAAAGCTATACATGATCAACAAGCAAACCTAGACGAAATTGCTATATTTAAAAAATGGCTTCAACATCACATACTAGCATCATCATGTACACTCCAGGATATGCAATTACCAAATATAAACCGTATATTCGCCTCAATAGTTTTTCACGAACAAACATCATATACCGAACATATCGCTCATCAAACTATAGCCAGAGCCGAAGAAATCGCACAACACTATACAAACATAGCAACAGCAGCGAAAACTAAACTGCAATCAAGAAGAACTGATCATAAAAATGTTCACCTAGTCGACCAAATCATCAATACCATTCTCAAACGTGAAAACAACATGCAACAACATGGTGTATGTGAACTACAACGAAAACTTACAATGATATTCAATCAAACTCCAGTCGAAGCTACCGACGACCAACTCAATATGCAAACAAAATAAGGGTGTGGGTGTGGGTGTGGATCTAGGTGTGCACGATCATTTCATACACATTTACAACCACACCCCCCCCACCCCCCACCCCCCCCCGAGGGGCTAACCAGGGGGGGGCTAGGGGGGGCTGGCCCCCCCCCCCCCCCCCCTACGGAGAACATAGCCCCCCCTACAAAATTTTTTTATTTCGAAACTTTTTTATGTTTGTGTTTGCAATTTTGATCTGCATATAAATGTTATATAAAGAATGCATTATTATATACAATATCTTCTCTAACAGAATATAAAAGATACCAGCACCCATGTAGCCAATAATGTAAAATAATGGACATTATTTTATTTTATTTTTGATAAATAATGTACGTAATGTAATTATAATGCAACCTTTTTCATGCATTATAATGCATTATTTGAGAAATAATGCATTAAAATGCATTGGTTTTGAACGAATCTTCGAAAATTTTATCATTATTTCTTTGGAATGCATTACAATGCATGAAAAATTTGAGAAAAAAAATGCATTATAATGCGTTGGAGTTCTGCAGGCTCTTAATTAATTATAATGCATTTTTTCGCACATTTTTAATGTATTGCAATGTATTACAAAGAAATAATGATAGAATTTTCGAAGACTCATTCAAAATCAATGCATTTTAATGCATTATTTTACATTATTGGCTACATGGTCAGTATACCCTTGTTCTTTGAATTTTTTGACACATGACGATCAAACATCTATTAATTAATGTAATTCAGAGAAAGCAATATCTTCAAAAAATAAAACGATAAAAACGGAATGCGTAATTTAATTACATATACATATACATATCATATCATGAATGTTTCTGCACATATGTTGTAAAAGATAAGCTCATTTCTGCACACAACATATTACGTTGACTCATGAGTAATAATAAAAGTAAAACTCTTGATTTCTACTTTTCGTCAACTCAGAAAAAGCACAATTCTTCTCATGAACAACCTAATGATGCTGACAATCAAAATGTTGTTTTACAATCATCTGATTCACAACCATCTCGTGTTATTGATAATGAACCAGTTAAAATTTCTTTAATAAACACTCCTGAAAATATTAGTAATGAAAATCAACAAAACGTTCAATATGAAGAAGAAGTCAACAACGAAACAACTGGTGATATTATTGATATTAGCCGGTCATGTGAAGATCCACCTGCTCAACCGAAACTCATCTCATATCCAAAAAATCATGAAAACAGATCTTTCATGTCAAAATGGTATGAAGGAAGGCCATGGTTAGAATATTCAATTGAAAAAAATGGTACTTACTGTTATTACTGTCGACATTTTGGTGCACCAACATCATCATCCAATACAAAACCACAAACTGATGCATTCATCAATAATGGGTTTAAGAATTGGAAAAAAGCACTTGACAAATCTAAAGGTTTTGATCAACATCTGAAAAGTCATGGCCACATATTAGCAGCAAGCAACTATACACTTTATCAACAACGAAAACAATCACAATCCAATGTTATTAATATGATAGACAAAGGTCGAATTGAACAAATACGGCGAAATCGTCTTCGTTTAATAAAAATTGCATCAGCATTGTTATTATGTTCCAGGCAAGCAATTGGAATACGTGGACATGATGAAAGTGAAAGGTAAGCGCACTGATATTACATTCTTTTTTATAAATATGAATTTATTTTATCAAGTATTACTTTTTAAATAGTTCTTTAAATAAAGGAAATTTTATTGAAATCCTTAAATGGGCTTCTTCAACTGATCCAATTGTCAAATCAATCTTTGAAGATATTACAGGAAATTCGACATATCTTTCACCAATAATTCAAAACGAATTAATTAAAATTATGGCTGACCAAGTTAGACGTCAAATAACAGAAAAGGTAATTATTTTATATTCGGCAAATCAGTGTTTTAGTTAACAGGTTTTTTCACTATAGATTAAAGGGAAAATGTTTGCGCTGTTAGCTGATGAAAGTCGTGATAGTGGTGGTAATGAACAGCTTTCTATTGTGGTGCGAGTCGTAGTACCTACAAATGATAGTAAAGATATTATTCAAGAATATTTTATCGGATTAATTCGATTACATGAATTTGATGCTCAAACTTTGTCGAAAATGATTGCTGCTTATTTAAAAAAATACGGTATTGAGTTACAGTCATGTATTGCACAATGTTATGATGGGTAAGAATCTATTGTTACACATAACTTTCTGAAGAATTCCACTATATATGTTAATTTATTTTAGAGCATCAGTGATGTCCGGCAAATGTGCCGGCGTGCAAACAATTCTTCGTCAAAGTCATATGCCTCAAGGCATTTATATACATTGTCATGCACACCGATTGAACCTTGTGATCATCGATGTTAGTAAAGTTATTAAATACATTAATGAATTTTGTCAAATTATTTCAAAGATTCATTCTTATTTTATTTCTTCATCAGTAACAAATGAATATTATCAACTAGCACAAGAAAAATTAGCATTAGGTATGTTTGTTTCTTAAGAATCATAGTAACTTTTATTATATACTACCTTTTTCTTAATAGCTACTTCTTCAAAGTTAAAAACGTGGTCAGATATTCGATGGGACTCACGGTGGAGTTCAGTTAATGCTATTATGCTTAATTATGAATCAATTGTTGTTGCATTAAATGATCTTATTGAAGAAGGTGATCATCGTTGTATTGATGCAAGAGGTATATTATCAGCTATACAGGAACCGCTTTTTATTGTCACAATGGTGATATTAAACAAATTGCTTGGTTCAATCAAAGTTTTATCAGATCAATTGAAAAGTAAGCAAAAATGCAATATATTTTCACAGGAAGATATTTTACTTCAAATGACATTTTTAATTATTATAGGCGAATCACTTGATTATGCTGAAAGTCAATTTTTAATTTTATCAGTAATTGACCAGCTTCAAAATGAACGAAATGAAACATCATTTAAAAGTATTTATTCGGCTGTTTTGGATTTTGCCAACAGACATGGTATCGATATGAACCGCAAATCAAAACAACGACGATCAAATAAAATACCAACTCGTTTTAAAGATGCATTTATAACAAGTACAATGGGACATCGAAAAGAATTTTTAACTGAAGCTGATTATCGTGAAAATATATATTTTCCATTAATTGATGCAATCCTAGTGGAAATGCGTGATCGTTTTTCACCGTCAAATCTTGCTGTATTATCAAGCGTATCATCAATGTCTCCACAAAGCAAGTCTTTCTTAAATTATGACCAATTATTACCCTTAGCTTCACATATTAATTGTGATCAAAATCATTTGTTTAACGAATTGCAAGTCTTACAACCAATGCTTCAAAACAAAAAATTATCAAACCTCAATGAATTATATCATGAAATGATTCCATTACAAGAAGCATTTTCAAATATGATGTTAATGATCAAAGCTGCACTGACTTTTCCTGTATCATCATGCACGTGCGAGCGTGTATTTTCAAAGATGAAGTTAATCAAAACACGCATAAGGACAACTATGGCAGATGAACGCTTAAGCGATCTTTGTATCTTATCAATTGAACGTGATTTTAATATAGATTTTGAACAAGTCATTGATCAATTTGCGGTTAATCGTAATAATAGTAGAATTTTGTTGCGATAGTTTTTTTTGTAATGTATTGTTGCTTAATTTATTATTATTTTGTTGGTAATAAAGGTTTGAACATTTTTGAACTTTATTATTGTTTCCATTGCATTCTCAAGTACTGCTCAACTTCTTGTTCTTCAACTCCACAAAACTGGGGGGCAGAGCCCCCCCTACGGGAATTTTCTGGTTACGCCCCTAACCCACACCAATACCCACACCCACACCCACACCCACACCCACACCCACACCCACACCCACACCCACACACCCACACACCCACACACCCACACCCTATAAACATTCATTATGTAGAAATCCATGCATTGTTCGTGTGGTAAGTTAGATTCGAAGCGAATAATTTTGCCAATATACGTATCATGATACCGAAAGTGAAAGAACAAGAACTTGAGTGGTGAAGTTTGGAAATTTGTTGAATTTTCTGGAAGTCTTCAAGTGTTAAAATAAACTGTTCTTCTCTCAATCATTCCATATGTTTATGATAAAATGCACAT